>VXAK01015757.1:172371-303627 GCA_013399435.1 Arenaria interpres
AATCGCTTAGATGGAATACATTTCTCAGAATTTGCTGGATTCTTTTATTTCAGAAAAGATGAAAGATTTAGTCTTTTAAAGGAATCTAAGGCTTCAAATTGATAATTTGTACAAACCACAAAGCAAGATGGGCCATTAGAAAAACTACAGGTAATGAATTTATCATCTTTCTATTGTCCAGTCAAGAAAAACAGACATTTTCACTCCAAAATCAATAGAAGGCATTCAGCTTTTCATGAATAGACAATTCATGATGGTAATTATGAGAAAGCCAAGAGCCATATGCTCACAATATGGTGCAGTTAACATAGCCAAGAGATCAAGGCAGCCTGTCTTCTGTATCAAAATTCAGAAATATTCAACATAAAATTCCCATCTTTCCACTTTCCACATTAGTGTACATGATCTCCAGTTTTTAGACACGTAGATACCTTTTTTGTTAGGATCATGGTTTTATATACTAGCACAAACAGATTAACTCCTGTAGGACTCAATACTCCACTGTTGAATATTGCAAACCTTTTTAAAACCTCTTCGCTTGCAGTTCCTTGGTGAAACTTTCAGTTGAGGGAAGAGTGATTAGAATAATAATTGCATAGAAATACTTGCCTATTTATACATCATCTACAATTCTCTAACTCATGTGGATTTGCTTTGAAGAATATGATACTTTTGCATTCGCACAAAAGATCACACCAAATGGATAAGCTACAGCAACTGAATTACATTCTGCTACTGCTTCATTAGGAAGCCTTACACAGAGTCATGTTGTAATGCACTATGCACAATATTTAAATCATTAAAGGGAAAAAAGGCTTCCCATACTCAGAAGTACTCCAATGGTTAGCAAGTTTATAAAACAGATCCTAGTAACTCATTTTAACTCAGAAAATTTCTGAACAGTTCTGTTTTCTCAGACTAATTATCAAAAGTTTGCTCAGTACAGTCAGCAAATATATTTCATTTGTTGTACCAGTTTCAGTGCCAAGCCAAAACACGTATGAATGAATAAACAAGTAAGCCCACAGAGGAAATGCACCATTAGAAATAAGGCTTATACTAAGCTCAGACAAAGAAGTTACTACATCCAGGAGACACCAACACTTGGTTATACAAAGACATACAACTCTTCAATACTGCTAGCCACAGGTTTACTCTCTGCAGCCCCAAAGATTCCAAGCTTTCCTTCTCGTACTAATGACCACTGATTCTTCTACAACCTAGTTCTACGCTACTAATTGGCACATGAGAGCAAAAAGCCCATAGGTTACAGCCTGTTGCTGCTTTCTGCATCCAGGTTACACCATCATATGCAGGCAGGATGCCATTTGACTCATGCACATGATACATGTCATGATACAGTTTTTGGGTACTTTTTCTGCTGTACCAAAACAAAAAGGACGGACTTGAATAAAGATGACTGTGACAAACACATACTGACCTATAACAAACAGTCACAATGTGGGAAAATGGAGAGAAAGAGACCAAATGGGTTAATTCTCAAATATTTCTTTACCTTGTTAGAAGGATGAATGCAGCCTCTCTAAATTGAACTAGGTCAGATTACTACAATCGAATTTAAAAGAATAACACAAACACATAAAGGACAAAAGTCAATACTGGCAAGACATAAAATGGGCTTAAATTAGTCAGGGACACCAAACACGGCAAGAAAAAATTCTAGCATCGTTGAACTAGTAGGAGAACGGTAAAGTAAGTGCTGGAGTACTAGAGGGAAATCTCTAGAGGCAGATTATACTGTGAAAGACAAAATGTTCACTGCTTTTTTTTTTTTTTTCCTTCAGACTTGACTTGAAAGAGCAGTTGCAATCATTAATTAAAATCAGAAAAAAAATAGTAGGATTTCAGATTAACCTTGGAAAAGAACACATTAAAGAATACCTAAGATAACCTGGCAGCATTGAAATTGCCTAAACCTCTTTGGTTTCATCCCATCATACCACTATCAAGCCTGACATTCATAAGTGATTAAACTGAGACCCTGTTGGAGTATTGATCCTAGAACTAGGAAAAACAAATATCCTTGAAAGCAGTGGTTCTTTAAGAGGAAAAAAAAGAAGAGCAAGGGAATAGAAATTTAACTGTAAATGAGAAAAAAAAAAACAGATTATTTGTAAGGACAAAAAGAACAGTTAGCAGTGAATTAAGCTAATTTGGGTTGGCTCAAACAATCTCCTTTCTGTAACAGGGCCGTGTGTGTGACCAAGTAGAAAACAACATATGCCATTTCTCTAACATGGTTTTTAACCTTATCACAAATAAGGTTCTTCAAAGCAGGGTCAGAAAACATGCTCTAAATGAAACTAGCATGAGGACTGTACAAAAATATTGGCAGTGGAAGCGTCTTCGAATAAGTAACAATGGACCACTACCAAATGGAAATAAGTATCAAATAAGGCTCTTCCGAATTCTTTTTCTGCATTTGGAATAAAGTAAATATTCTCAACCAAGGTTATGAAAAAGAGAGAAAGCTGAAAGAGAACACAAAGATGTCAGAGGGAAAGATTAATAATGAAATAGCCCTGATAAGATGCAAAACCAGACATCTTTAACACCATCATTGTCTTTAACAATGAGAAATCCAGAGCTGAAGTGCTGTGAGTAGTTGTGGGCATTATAATCCCTTCTCCCACCTCTTCAAAACAAGAGGGAAGAGAGTGCTAAGCATGTACTAGAGTCCCAAAAACACCACTTTAATTTTGAGTAATAACTGAGGAGACTGAGGCTGCAAAGAGAAAAGTTACAGAAATTATGGATCTTTTTCAAATATATAAAAAGGAAGTGAATCATCTGTTCTCCGAGATCACTGTAGAAAGCAGGTAAGAAGAAAAAAATCACGTTTAAATTACAACAAGGAAAACAAATAAAAGGGGAACCATTTTAACAGTAAAGATAGTGAAATACTGGGATATATTCTACAGAGAAGTTGTAGCACAGCTAGGGAGAGATATTTTAAAGGAAAAAAAATCTGCTGGAATTGCTCACGTATGTAATTCTAGTTTGGGATGCATGGATACTGGATGACTTCCTGCATTCCTTTCAGACCTTTTCTGATTCTATGAATACACACTTTCAAACAGATAACAATATCACAGCTCTCCACCAGACTAAGCAAAGAGAGATTTCACATCCAATACAGAAGGAAATGTGTCTGACCAACAGAAGAGAGTTACAAAGGCATAAGGAGGTTTTCATTATGGGTCAGTAAACTGGATCTCAGTTTCTCTGGTCGTGACTGAAATAACTGACTTGTACAGACTTACGTAAAAACATCAGGCACATTGTCAAAACAAGCCAGAAGAACACAGGGTCCATGTTTCTGCTCTACTGGCCTTGTGGCTAAACAGACCCATGCATGTGAATTTTACTCTATGCAGCAGCTTGCACAGCCACTAAATTAAATGCTACAAAACACACAGCAATTATAACTACAGTCTAATGAGTAAGCTGCATGTGAAGTACAGAAATCTGAAAGAAGGCATTAAAAACAATTACTTACTACAAGTGTATGTTCTTCTCATTCACTACATCTGAGCAAGTTCCTAAATTACATAATAACCCAACATGGAATGTAATTTTTGTGGTTTGGTCCCAGGTTTTACGTACCTTCAGATCAGCAGTGTTGGCATCTCAAATTTATTTATCAGCTAGGTTTGAAAGGATTCCAGAGAGCATCAGACTGCACCTGAAAGTGTTACTTAAAAGCCTGAACATGAATCCCGTGCAGCGAAGCATGGTGCAGAGATCCCCACGCTAGCACCGAGCCAGGCTCCACATCTCCCCAGAAAAGACACAAAGAGGTAACAGCCTCAATCCAGAAGAAACTTCAGGATGTTGTGCCGTGCCAATGCCACAGCATAATTTTACTGCCCCAGAATAACCCCTCCAGATATAGAGGATTAATATTTGGGGCTGTCTTACAATGATCAGTGTGGCACGGTGAAAGGAAATCCAAATTTTTTAGCCTGTGCAACGTCGTGCTGATCCAGCTGGACAACTTTGGGATTCTTGTCCATCTCCGTACAGTTGTACACAGACATGACAGTTTGAATCAGGACCTACTCAGGTGTGTGTGCCCACCATATTCTTTTGCTCAGTTGTAGTTAAATCTCTATTTCCTTGCTGCATGTGAAATCCATTCCATACATTTTGTGTCTCTGCTATATGAACCTCAGAAATGTTACCAAACATACATACAGTAGTGTTTGCTGAGAGAGATTTTTTTTTTTTCTCATAGAACCAGTGGAAAATAATTCATGAATCATAGTAACATTTATTTAATTATTAATAGAAATAATTTAGTGATGTATTGTTCAACCTTTCACATTATCTTCTAGAAAGTTATTGCTCGTATTCTGGAATAGGTATTACTACAACAGTTCTCAAGCTTAGCTCCAAACACACCATCGGACCAAAAAACTTCTCACAGACTCTTGAAGCCATCTCAGACTCTTAACTGAAAAATCTCTTGGAAAACACTGCTTACAACAGTTCCATGAAACAGCCGCATACCCTGGCACACCACAGCTTTGCAGACCACTAATCTAGAGAATCTTTATACATCACAAGAGTGCTGTAATTAGTGCTGTACACACTGAAAAGTAGCAGAGAGAGCTGATTAAACATAAGCAGGGAACTTACTTAGTAAGTGTTAAAGGTTTCATAGAATTCAACAGGCATCCCATCAAGTGGTGTTTTTTTCCCCCTGCTGATTAAAATGATGTGCCTCTGCCATCACCACCTTGCCCTCCTCTTCAATTTCCTCCTCTAAG
This sequence comes from Arenaria interpres, assembly GCA_013399435.1. Taxonomy (NCBI): domain Eukaryota; kingdom Metazoa; phylum Chordata; class Aves; order Charadriiformes; family Scolopacidae; genus Arenaria; species Arenaria interpres. The sequence continues at coordinate 177,165 of VXAK01015757.1, forward strand.
AGCCCTCTGTTCACTTGCTTTATTGGTCTTGTGAGCGAGTCAGGCAAATTATAGACATCACATTAATCTGCTCTAAGGGCAATGCAGGTTTCAAAGTCTTGTTATTCTCTCCCTGCCAAGCATGTGACAAATAATGTTTACAAACATCTGTTATTATTGGTTCAGACCACCCTGGGTCTTTTTTAACTACACCAAACCAGTAATCACCCTGAAATATCTCCTCCCACAGCATGTTTAGATCATGCTCATGACAGCTTTGCATTTAGTTATTGTGGGAACTCTCACAATTACTCTCTTAAAAACAATGTCACACAACAGGTTGTAGGGTCAGGAACTGCTCTACTGAAACTGATGAGGCTTCAAAAATCAGCTAGTTGGTAACTGGACCAGGACCTGCCTTGAAAAAGCACGTCATCTCAGGTCTGTTCTTTCAGGCCAGCCATATGCCCTGACGGGGTCACCCAGAAAGACGTTCAGCAGGACGTACTCATGGCTGAGGAACAGCAAGAGCTTCCTATAACTCCCTGTCCCCAAAAGCAATGCACTACATCAGCTCTTCCTATTCACAGTCCAGTGCACACGGACAACTGAGAATAATGCAAAAAGAACTTAACTTAGTCCACACCAGCTCTATTTAAAAAAAAAAATAATTGTGTGTCCCTAGTCATAATTCACGACACATTCTAATACTCAAAAATAACATTTTTCAAGTGTCTTCCTGCTCTCCAAATTTCATATCCACCATAGAGCTATATTGAGCCACCTATCTCACATTTTACATCACTGCAACAATTTGAAAGACGATAAAGGGTAGGAAAATTAAATGAATTAACATACATTTATTCATTATGTCTTTGAATAAATCAGCATGAGAATACAAAAACGATCGCTTCTTCAAAAGTACACATGGATGGATAGAGAGCTAAGACTCACAGTATTTAATGCACTTTGTTTTCAATTCCATGTTTATAGTGAATGGGACACCTTTCATTTTCATTTCTTGGAAACTCTGGGTAATTTGTAAATTAACAAAAATTTTGACAATTTTTTGGCACTAAGGTCTGACTAGTTGTTACACTCTTTTTCTCCCTTGATTTTGTGAATCCTACACTAAATGTGAAAACCTGCCTTTTTCATTTCAACATAGATATTCCTGAACTGAACTAATTTTCAAATAGTTTTCACAGTTTGGGAGTCAATTCTCCAACCTCCAATTTTCATGACATAGCCTCTATCTATTCATCTGAAGACCATCTTCTCAGTTTATTATATCCAGTCCTGCACAACAGATTATACAATGTGCTCATATAGGAAACATGATCAGTGGTTGATAATGGTGAGACATTGGTTGTGTTTCAGTGCAAGTGTTCATTTGCTTCAGTTCAGCACTTAGAAAATATGGTGAGACGGTTGTGTAGATGGAGATATCAAATCCAGCCTTGATGAACACACATCTTCTATACCTTAGCCCTGCCTTTCACACAAAAACTACAGTTCACATAATTCCCCTGAAGTTATCCTTACTCAGACACGTAAGTCGCAGCCTACAGGAAATAGTAAAGAACTTTTCTGAAAAGGCAAAGTCTGCCTGCAACGTTAAAAACATTTTCACCTTCAGTTTTTTATGCACTGTCCTTAGTGACCTCAAGATTGAGAACTGAAAATCCTAACATTAAAGCTTCAATGAAGTTACTTTTACAACTCTGGAAATTTTGATACAACTCACAAGCTTCGACAGAACAAGCTCCTTGACACACCTCCACAGGTTTCATGAACACCAATCACTGCTCAGCAGTCTGTTAGTCATTTTGCAGTCGATGAATTTCCTAAACACCTCAGCACAGAGCTGAAGAACAGCTTTAAAGGAACACCTTTAAAACACGTGGACGGGCATCCTGGCTCCACCAGACCTTTAGCGCTGGCTTTAAGGAGAGTGAGGGGAGTGGGAGAAAGAAAAATATATTCTAATTGTCTTAATATATTCTAGATGTCTTGTTGGTCTCAAAGACATTTTGCACAAGAAAAGGGCCAAAACTACTTTGTTCTATGTGACCATGAAAAACAAATTCTAACATTTGAGAAGTCTGTCCTTTTAAACGTAAAGCAATAATATCTGCACCGTTATTCAGCAGGCATTTCAATTAGAATATCACTCCTACAAATACCATAAAATCAAAAGAATCTCTAGAACACGAGAATTATTCCCATAGATCGGCTAGCCCACACACAACTTCAGACCAACCCTTAACAATTATGACACCACACAGTTTGAAATCCCACAGAAGACCTCACTTTGGTACAGTTGAGCTACCATTGGCTCAAGCTAAAAATAGTATGTAACAGCAGCAGAACAGATTAAATGTTACATTCCTTCACAAGTGATAAAAAGGATCAAGAATTAGGAAAACATCTGGAAAAATTTTTACATTTCTTTGGAAATTTTTCAGTTAATAATGGAAAATATAACTACTGATTAGTTTACTGAATGTCAGATTGTTTGGAAACTGGGTGAATATGATCAAAATTTACATTCAGTAAGGTAACCCAAAACAGCTATTTAATCAATGCACATTCTTTGACAAGCTGTAAAGATAAGCACTTTTTGAACATTTAAAAAATATTAGAGTTGAAAATATGTATTTTTGAAATAAAGACAACCAAATATTTATGAAATCCAATGAGCGATAGGTAATATATATTGTATAAGGGCATTCCACTAAAGTACTATATCAGAAACACACTCTGTCAACTTATAATATGTACATACATTAATAAATAGTTGAAAGGTTTAACAAGAAGTACAGATTCAAAGTCCGCAATTTACAAACACGTTAATTCATCCATGTAAAAATTCTCCATGGAATCCATTCTCCCCCAGACCCGAAAGCCAGTTCTTAACACACCCAGCAGTTTCTTCACAGAGCAACCACTCTGTTTCTCTTGAAGCCCTATTCCCTCCTCCTATATGTCAACAAACCATTCAGCAACTCAGGGAGCAGGGGGTGGGGTGAGGGGGAGGATGTAGCTCTCTTTTTGAGTAGTGGATGGGGAGATTCACTCGCAAGGACAAAGAACAAGCCCTGTAGTCCCAGTTATGACAGCGAGGAGACTATCAGGGGTTCCTTAGCAACCACACATTAATGATGACTGAGCTTTATTTCCCTACAGTTGCCAAGGGTATCCATTAATATTTCCTGGCTACTGCACCAAGGATTAAAAAATGGGTTGGGGTTACAGGGGAGACAAATCCTCTTCTGTTTAGAGTTCTACAGGAAGAAGAAAAGTTTTTCATATCTCCTCTTGATCTGCTGGAGGGAGGAAGTCACCCCCCCGCCTGCAAACCCCACACCAACACAAAGGGACTGCAAAGCAGCTGGAGGCAGCTGGTTCAGCCCTCTCTGGCCACTTAATTCTCCCTAAAGTCACTGTGCCACACAAAAGACAAAACAAACAGGGAGGATGCCTGTATGAACAACTGTGTAAACAGGCAGGGCCCTTCCCCGATTGGAAGAAATAATTAGATAGTTAAGATTCAGATACCAAAATGTATTTACATAAAACAATCTCTAAGAAAAGCATGGTTATGTCATTTTTTTCTGAATAATCTATGCATACAAAAAGGACAAAAAAGATTTTATCCATGTGGATCATCTTTTATTGTCCTGCCAATTTAACAAGAAAAGTGGCAGTGTATATAGCAATACATTAAAAAGAGCTCAGTTATTTCACAAAGCCAAGGAAAACCCAAGAAGTTATTCATAAGAATTTAAATCTTTGTTTCCATTAGATCCATAAAATCATCTAAGATACTGAAAATACTTTTGAGACTGCAAAAGTATGTGACCCTAAAAGAGATCTATAAATACACTTAAACACTACAAATGCTAGATTACATAATAAAGTTAGAACAACGATTTTAAGCCCGTTCTTTTCTTACAACATTTATACTTTTCTTGAATCTGCAGTTCAAAGATGGTAACAGCCAGAATATCACTGCTCATCATACTTCTTATTTGCAGTTTGTCATTGAAAACAATCTGGTATAATGTTGTCTCACCAACTTTTTGTTCCAAAACTCTGTAACCTTACATCACTAATGGTTGCTGTGATCAATCATGTGAAAATTATTCCAGCAAATGTTGAAATTGGAAAAAAACCTAAGATTAATTGAGGTTGTACTAGAAGGGATATGTAAAGCACATCCCACTGCTCAGTTTTAAATAGGTCATGAGCTAGAAGGGAAATGAACACCTCGTCTCATGTACCAAGGAGCTGTGTAATGTTATAAATCTTACATTTTCTCTGACGCTCTAGGATGAACTGAATTCTGTATCACTGTAGTAATAGTGAAGCAGTTTCATTTTGATAAAATTTATTCATTAAAAACCTAAAGACTGTGGAAGTCAAAATAATTTCTCCTAACAAAACGGAAGATAGCTGTATTTCACAGTACACAGGAACAGTTAAACTTCTCTTCCCATAGAACCGGACACTGTGCCATTCAACTCTTAAGATTTTTTCAGACTGGATTTCATCTGCAGCCCTGAAAGATTTATACCCACTGCACATCATGTATTTACTGAATGGCTCTCATTTCCTTTTTGAGAATGTTTTGGAAAGCATGGGTTATGTTCCAACTCTTCTTTTCACAAGCTTCTGAAATGCTGTCCGTGAGGATTTAGGCCAGTACTAACAGGAATGTTGGCAGCTTCCTGTTAAACCCAGTTTGGTCCAAAGCCCAACATGCAGACCCTTCTCTGATAGCAACAGATTCTACGTTAGTCCGGTGGTGATATAGCTGTCCCTAGTTTTATATTTTTCAAGCACTTAATGTTGCAGTCGTTCAATAGTAAATAGGTTTTTCAGATAATATCAAAGGTCCTAATATTTAGAAATCTCCAAAATCTTTTCTCTTTCTAGAAGATTATAACGTAACTCTAAAATTTGGCATCATACTGAGCTCTGCCTTCACTGATCACTGAACTCTTGCCAGGATAAGCTGTATGCCATTCCCTTCATTTTTTCATGACTACCATAAGCTTAAAAAGCAGTTCTTACAAGGAGTAAATGTGGATATAATTTTTCATCACAGATGCCTGCTGTCTTCCACGCTTCTTCTATACTCTGCAATTCCAAATAGGTTTAGCTTTTTTAATGGATTCCAGGCACTACTGCAGTTCCTGAGTAAACTCCTGTAAAGTCTGAAATATTTTCATTATAAAGAATGTTTCCAATTTCTTTTTCAAAGCTGTTGTCAAGTATTTCCTGAGAAGCCAGAATGTCTCACAAACAAACAAAACAGTGTTAACACTAAACAGAATTTGCATTCTTATACCAAGGATCTTATATCTTAGTGTTAACACTAAGCATAATTTGTGTTCCTATGCCTAGGATCTTATTTCTGTCTGACCCCAGCTGTTTTAAATGCAGACACATCTCTCTCCGTGCAAATGGAGTGTCGGTGCCCCTTGAACTGTACATGACTTAAAAGCAGTTTAAATGCCCCTTTTCCATGTTGCTGATCACACAAGTAATCACCAGCTCGGGAAGCAGGAATACAAGGGAGAATATGAGACAAGCAAAAGCCCTGGCTCTTCAAGGAGGCAGGTCACCATCACTGAATCACCCCAGAGTTCAGCTGCATCCTCAGTGATCACAGGAACCCCTGCTTGTGAAGTTTAAGTCAGCTGTCCCTCCCTTAAGCTTCCCAAGGTTTTACGATGCATATCTCCTGGCTATTGAACATAGAAGGATTAGGGTACGCAGTCAGAAGGCTTTGACCCCCTGTGGTACACTGCATTTCTTGATATTACTGTTACAAAATCGGTATAGTATTTAACTTACCAGTTCTTTTGTCTCTAAAAAATGCAAGATGAAGATGAATACATACACAAAAGATTACACTTCCCATCAGCAATCACTTCTTTGTACCAAGGATTATTAAGACATGAACCTCTTGGAGCAAGTCCAGAGGAGGGCCACAAAAATGATCAGAGGGCTAGAACAACTCTCCTATGAAGACAGGCTGAGAGAGTTGGAGTTGCTCAGCCTGGAGAAGAGGAGGATCTGGGAAGATCTTATTACAGCCAACTACTTAAAGTCCAAGTACTTAAAGGGAGCTTTTAAGAAAAATGGGAACAGACTTTTTTGCAGGGCCTGTTTTGACAGGACAAGGAGTAATGGATTTAAACTGAAAGAGGGTAGATTTAGACTAGATACAAGTAATAAATTTGTTACAATGAGGGTGGTGAAACGCTGGCACAGGCTGCCCAGAAGTGGTAGATGCCCCAACCCTGGAAGCATTCAAGGTCAGGTTGGACAGGGCACTGAGCAACCTCATCTAGTTGGAGATGTCCCCGGCCATGGCAGGGAGGTAGACTAGATGCCCCTTAACGGTCCCTTCCAACCCAAACCACTCTATGATTATTAGCTGAGGAGCTAGCCTCAATGAATAAAACAATTAATAGAATTTATGCAGATTTAGAAACATATTTACATCAAATATTACTAAAAAGTAATTTTGTTCTGATTCTTGGTCTAAACTACTTCCCTAAATAAAATATTTTGTGTGCAAAAATAAAGTGAAAGTATTATTACCTAAACTCCCCTATCTATTTTATCTAGAGAAAACTCAGCCAAAGCTTTCTGCCCTCATGCCTTCAAACAAGATCACTGACACAAGAGAATTAAGGCTCCAATGACAGCATGTACATCCCACTGAGAACACAGTGAAGCTGAAGCAAAACCTTACGCCAAGTCTTAAAACAGTAAGAGATTAGACAAACACCTAATGCAGTTACTGGGTTGGCTGAAATATCTCTGCCTTAAACACAGACCCAGAAAGCAAAAATTGCTGCAGGGAAGCGTGAAGACCTGGATGCCTCAAGGTCATGCATAAGCATTGGCTCTAAAATTTGTTCCAGTATTACCAGCTCATCACAGCCTTGGAGGGCTGCTAACCAGAACCACAGTGAATTCCATATATATCCATTTCTGGCTACTGTTTGTGGAAATTCTCCATGGAGAAGCAGAACAGTCTAATGCGTGTGATAAGAGACAATGACCATTTAGGCAAGGAATCATAAATGAATTATCATTACAGATGTTACCAAACACATTCAGTTTTACCTAAGTAAAACTGAAAAAGTAAACAAAATACTTATGCATATGTTACAAACACACCTATAGAGAACACCTCTGGATTATTTCTTGCATTTCATGTGCTGTTCAGAAGCTTTGCTTTACAATACCCGAAAGAATCCTTGTGTTTCATTTTGTTGATGAAATGTACTAGGTCAGTACTTACAGAACAGAGTTGTGTTATTTTCACTTGACTGCTTATTCTTTATTTGGGAGTGATTAAGTTGAATCTGCAGCAGTTTGCCTACTCCATCATGTCTGTGGTTACGTATTTTCAGACACAAAGTGACTCTGATAGATAGTACACATTATTCTGCAAAAGATTATTCAAAAACTCCTTTTAATTTGTATGTGAGCATTCATTTTGTTGCCACACCACTCCCATGAGAAAAGCACAATGTCTGAAAGGTTTGAAACAGCGTAAACCAGAAACAACAGTGACAAGAAAAAGCTCATGTTTGATCCTTCTGTACAGATTTAGAAGTGGCTGCATTAAAACTTTGGCAGATGGACACAACTACTCAGTGATGTCTACCCCTCCCTGATTGTAGTCAAAAAGTGATTTTTGGTATGAAAAGCATTAACACATATTTGAGTAGCAGGCGAAAATTAAGCAACAGTCATCAGCATAGTATACGACGGAGTATTAAAAAGAATTGCTACAATATCTGCAGTCTCAGATGACCAAAATACTCAGGTAACTGAAGATGTGGGAACTGGGGCCGGGGGGGAAAGGGGGGAAAATTATATCTCAACTTACTGCTTCTCCACATTGCTAGTCCCAACTTGGCTAAGCTACATGGCAACAGACTTGTAGAGTACTATCTTTTCAGTACCACACTGAATTTGAATCATGTTCTTCCACCTAAGCCTTGGTCAATGCTTTGATTTTCTTCTATAGCAGGAAATGACCCTTTATATCCAAAATACAAATTTGGTTCACAAATATCACTGTCATTAAAACACACTGTGTTTTCTCGCAGCTTAACATTGCTAATAAAGTTTCTGCTGATTTCACTAACAAGCCAGACACTAAAGAACCATGTAAAATCAAAGCTACCCTGCAGGCTGGCTTAAATTTACATAAATATTGGAGCCTTCGGGTTTCTTGCCATAATTTTGTAATAATTGCAACTAGACCAGAACATCAAAAGCAGGTATGCTGACCATGTGTGTGACGTGTACATGTCAGTATATAACACCACTGCTCAGCATATAAAACGGTTGCAGAACAAGGAAAAAAGATCATCCTATCCCTGCAAACTTGCATAGCAAAGTGTTACAATTAGCACCACAGTATAGACAAATGCATACTACAGAGCAACCTCCATGCAGATGTCACTCATCTACGCTTTTTTAAATCCATTAAAATCCACTTTTTCAAAAAAAATTAAAAATCCCATCTTCCCCATAACCATCTTGCCGTAACAAAACTGGTTTGGAATTTTTAGCACTTGCTGCCTGAACATACAAATACACAGTATTTTTTGTAGTAACTTAGGGACTCCACTGCTGCCAATGTCCTCAAATAAGCATTATTTTTTTCAAGTGTGATCAGCCAGAGAGGCATTGAGGTCTTAAGTCAGTGAGATACATTTTTGATAAGCATTAGGCATGTAACACCAACCATTCAGTGAGAAAAAAGGTGTTGCTAGCAATTTGGAAAACCAGGCTACTGCATTTGAAAAGACTGATCTGTCTGCATGGCTCAAGGACCGTAACTGAAAACGCATAATGCCACATCAAGACCTAGGCAATCCGGATTGTTCAGCAGGTTTATTAAGTGCAGTATGAAGATACTTGCCGAAAGAAATTAGAAAGTGAGCGAAGAGGAACACTGTCTAGTTAGGGGTAGAAAGAGGAAAAAATTCTCCAGAAGAGAACCAAGAAAAACCAACCCATTTTCACAATATCAACAGTTTCTTCTCCCCAAGAAACTTACTTCAAAGCTTCTGAAGTCCCATCTTCAAACATACCACCTGGAATTAATTACACAGGTGAAAAGCCAGCTCCAGCTACCTTTATATGGGTAGTTAATGATTTCCAAGAAAAAAATATTTAGGGCATGAAGTTTTGCCAGCATAGCCCAAGAGCCACATTCTACTCACGGAAATTTCAGTCTCATAAATATGTCTCTATATTTCAAATGCTCTCCTTTTACCACTATTTTTCCCTCATTACTTCATCACCATTTGCCACCCTTTCAAATCTGTGGAAAGGAAAAAAAAAGTGAGAGAAAAAAAAAATTATGTTCCCTTTGCACTTTATGCCTTCTATTCCTTACATCTGGACAGACATTTTGCAAATATTGGCCTACAACAGCAACGTTTTGAAGGATGTGATTTAGGAATCAGTTGGAATACTCGCCTATTTGTGGTTAAAAAGGTACTCAGATGCTTGGCTGATCCAGGACCCCAGTAGTTTCAAAGAACAAACAAACATCAACAACAGCCTCCACATTTTCCAGGTTGTATAGATAAATGATGACTTCTTTTTTTGGCCTTGGAGGAGTATGTTTAAAAGAGAAACTGTATTTGCCTGCCTGTAGAAGCTGCTGTGATTAAAACATTAGTATTACGTGAGTCAGTCAGGAGGGAAAACTGGAACAGACAATTCTTTAGATGTTTTCTTAAAATTATGTCCAAATGTGGATGTTATAGTTCCTTAAAAATTCAGGGATTGTTTAGAATTGTATCAGAGAGAATAACACAGAATCTCAAGTTAATTGTCTGCCATTTCAAAAAGACATTTCAATCTTAAAAGCACGTATCATCACCCTACACTGAGCATATGACACACTAAGCATAAAGCTAACTTTTAAGAATCTTCCAGAGTAGATTAAATTTCTGTGTCTTCCTCGTAACTTTATGAGTAAAGGGACTAGACAGTGTTTTCTCCTGCATTCAAAAATAAGTTCACCTCTGAGAAAAGGTCATCCCTGAAAAATTTCAGCCTTAGGGATGAATATTTAGAAAGCTCTGAGCACATAAAACAGAATGCCAAAATAAAAATACTATTGCAAGTCACACCGCAGACTGGTGTTTCAAACCAGCAAATTTGGAAGAAGAAATATATTCTACTGCTACGGCAAATTTTGATTTCCTCACCAAAAACGGTGCCGAAAGGAATTTATTTTGCTTGAAAAGCTGCTTATTTTGGAAAATGAATTATCTTTGCTTAAATAATTTTATCAAAGACATATTAATTCCCTTCCTCTAGATAAACTGTATGTAATAAAGAAAAAATTCTCTGAAGTTATGGGAGAGCACATTTTTAACTGTATTTATAATACCAATACAAATAAGGAATTCACACACAAATATAAAGCACAAACTGTAATAGTGGGTAACAACCTGACTGGATTTATTTATAGAACTAATATTAATAGCACGTAGGTAGATGTTTTTCTCCCATAGAGAATTCTAATGAGTTACACCCCTGTCTATTTTGCAGTTTCTTTTAATAACACACACCAGAGCCCAAGAAGTCTCTCTCTCAGCCATTCCATTCCAAAGATTATAGCCTGAAAGTTCATTCTGTATGGGAAATTATACTGGAAACCCTATATAGACTATAATTTTATTTATTTACCTATTTACTTAAAACCCATTTATACCATTTCAGGTTTACTATCTCCCATTCCAATGCTGCAATTAAATGAAACAAAATCTTCCAAACCTAGACGAATTAAAGTTGTAGTTTCTTAAATAAACAGTCAGTATACACAGATAGCTATGTACATTTTCCTGTATGTTCATTATATATAAAATATATTTTCAATTTCACTACTGGTGGTAAAGAAACCACTAGCACATTATACACATTAAAAACAGAAACACAGTTGAAAATTCTTTTTGCTCAGGCATTTTCAGGGATGAGCTGTAGAAGGGTAAGCAGGTCAGAAAGAGGTCAAATATTTTCCATTTCAATGTGCATTTTAAATAATCCGTTTGCTATATTATTTGCACTGAGAAGTGCTAACCCACTTTGTTCTCATGAAAATTTATACATAATTAAATGCACTGCATGCAGTTTACCAGACATGGATCTTTACTGTATATTATACCTTCAAGAATTGTTTCAGACACACCTGAGTCCTTATCTATCCCACATTTCCACCATATTTGACATGACTTCATGATTTCACTGGCTTTCGGGCCACCTGACCACAGAAGGTTCTAAAATACAGTTCCACCAGCATTTAAAGATTCAGTCAGGACTATAACGGAGAGCAAAATAAAACAATACATTGTAAATGTCTATTGGAAAGACTATAAATAACTGCAAGTTAATAAATAACTCTGCGAAGCAGCATTATATTTTGTTATCTACCAACAGTAAAGAAAAAAGCAGGAACGACAAAAAGAAAACTACTTCAGAAGTGTCTGGGGCTCAAATTAATTTTGAATACACCCTCATAAGCTGCTCCAAAGCGTTTCAAATTCATACATGTTTTAATTAGGAACAGGAAAACCACTCCAAATACATGAAGGCCAAATTTATCAGCACTCAAGCTCATACTGCTTTCATATGAACTATTAACATGTGTTGCACAGCAGAAGACAGGATATGAGTGTGTAAGCCAGCAATGCCACTACATTACACCTGCTCCTCCAAAGGAGATCCTCACAAGCAGCGTTTTGGGCAACAGATCCTGCTTCTCTGCTCAAGTTACAAAAATTCATATACTTGGTCCTGAAGCTGGAAGCCCCTGACTTAGTCCCTCATACTGGCAAACAACAGAGAGTACCACAAATACACATTGGATCAGCTTGATGATTTTTTTCTGAAACGGGCAGGCAGCCACTCCCACTAAAAGAATCAGAACCATTAACCATCTAAATAAATAAATAAAATAAATAATCTGCTGTGTTCATTGAAGATGGGTGATTATATTTCCTACTGAAAGATAACGGGAGTTTTTCACCTTTTCTGACAGGTGAGCATACAAAAAGACAGGACACGGGCAGCCGTTTGGTAGAGCTGTTACTTAACACTGTGCAAAACAGCAACTTGGAGCAAGGAGACACCTTCAAAAAGAGGGGGAAAAGAAAAAGAAAAAAAACCAACCAACCAAAACCCAGAGCTGTCACTGAGGCTCCGGTCATTGCTTCCTGTCCCACTCCACCCCATCAGTACAACCCCCTTGGCAAAGCGCCCTGTCACCTCACCTCTGTTCTTTTCAGGTGCCACTCAGTCCACACTGCGGCCACATCGGCTGTATGGCGTTGTCTGTCCTACTGCACCCTGAACCCTAGAAGTCACATGCAGAGCCCAGCATGGTCTGCAGCCTTCTGAGAAGAACCAGCTGCCTCCTGCCTCTTCTCCAGGAGAGTTTCCTCTCTGCTTTATCACAAAAGCATTTTTAACAGGCTTGAACACATACAGAAGTACTACTGACTGCCTCACACTGGTTCAAATAGGCAAAACCCAAGATCTTTGGTAGATTCTTTAGGCTGCAAAAATTCAGCTAAAAATCAGAGCAAAATGGGCAAGAAGACAGCTGACAGTAGTCCATGCAATTCATTCACAACAGGTCTTGAAAAACACCTCTTGAATTCACAACATTCCTCAATTCTTGGCCTTCTAGGCGTAGCAATGGGAGGAAAGGTGGGTTATTATCTTTTTACATAAGCCACTGATATATTTTAAATGCAGGAAAAATACAATTCCATCTTTTTAATAGCAGTCCTTCAGACATAAGATCCTGTGACATTCATGAAATGTTACATAATGGAGCTTTGGAGATTAAACTATACTTTGGTAGAAAAGCAAATTAACTTTCAATGTGGGAAATTTTTTTGGTCCACTGCCTTTCAACCAAACATTTCTACATACTGTAAAAAAGCAAAGAATTAGCTATTTGTAAGATCCCAATAGAAATATTTGCACATGCTCCTTCAGTGTATTAACAGATCAACAAAACTAAAATTGCTTCACTATCAATCTTATCTTGAGTACAATGCTCTTCAAGTCTACAGACACATTTTCTTGCCCAGATGAGTAGCGCAATACAATGCTCTGCATCGAAGCCTCTACACATCTTTTTTGTTTCCATGTGTCCTGCATATTACTAAGATCACAGTTCTGTATATGTCATCATAGCAGAAACACAGAAGCAAAAGCAGTTTAGTCTATCAAAGATTTTTAGGTCAAGTACAGGACCATCCCGACATGGGAGGCCCTAGGGGTTTGGATTCACCCATAGATGTAAACAAAGACAGCTCCTGATCACTTAGAAGTCAATTAACCCCATTTCTAATATCCTGCATGCATGGTGTTAATGGAAGCCCATGAAGAGACATCTCCATCAACTAAAGTGCTTTGATGGAAATTCACAGAAGGAAATAATATGGATGCTTGTGTCCAAAACAGCGGACATCGCAGAGATGGTTTACAAATACTCAGCAAATAAAATGGATAAAACCAGATCTGATTATCCTAACAGTTACAATTAGCGCACATACACATGAAATTCAATTTCCTTTCCAACCTTGCAATGCAGCTATTTAGAAATTATGTTTATGAAGTGCTTTTGTATTTTATATATTGCACTGTATCTTATATATAATATAAGTCAAATAGAGGCCTAAAAGAACAAGAATAACCGTAAATATATTTTCACAGTGATCTCAGTTATTCTTAGCTTATTTATACTTCTACAGGTTGTACTCTGGTTTATTACTTACATCCCTCTACTTCATACACAAGACAAGACATAAAGCCTCATAATACAGACTGACTTTCAGAAAGACTGCAGAATTGCAGTTTATGCTGAATCACGTCAAGGCACTGTTTTACAAAAACAAGGCACCATAAATGTGACATAGAATAAAATTCTGAACTGCACAATACCAAAAACCTTGAGATTCGCCTAACCAATGTTACTACCATTGCAGTAAGAAAATAACCAAAATAAAATTATAACCTTTCTCTCTTGCTGGACACACTATGCTGTTTAAGTATGGTTCCTGCCATCGACTGCCTGAAGAACCAGAACCATACAGAGCCATTGAATGTTCAAAAGGAATCCCAAGCTTCTCTGCAGGCAAATTTTTTGTTTGGTTTGCTTGTTTGGGTTTTGTTCTGTTTCTTATAACAAGAGCAGGGAGATCAGGTTTTGTATGAACCATCTCTTTCATTCATACATAAGATACTCCCAAGACTGACCATGGATGAGAGAGAAACACAAAGCATCGACACTGTTTAAGGAAGCGCTCAATAGGTACACAAGGAAATTACAGACCCCTAAGTCTGAGTGTGAGAAAAAGGATCTGCTGGAGTTCTTTGACAATGTAACTGCTGAGACAGATAACTGCTGAGATCCAGGTTGTCAGAGCTTACAAATGTGTTTTAGTGTCTACACACAGTAGAGTAACCTTTTAAAACCTCTATAGAAATCTCAGTGTCTATTATTAAAGTTCAAAACTCAAATTTAAAAGCAAGGAAGGTTAGTTAATGAAGCTTCAGTTTGTTATCTGGCAAGAGAGGGCAAAAGGTGCCTCTGTGTTACATTGAGAGTTCTAATCTGTTCAAAAAGCATAATAAAAAGACCCAATTCTAGCACTGCTGAGGGCAGTAGCATAATGGGATACAGTGTTACGGTTAAATATGTTTAAAAGCAAAGAACAGGGAAGGTTCAGCTGCTGTTGATAATGTGCACCCAATGTAGAGTCTTGAGGCCCTGATAGTAATTTTTACTAGAAGAAAACCACAGTGTAGAGCTGTACACAGCCTTGCTGCAGCCACCGTGCCCTGGCTGGAGGGGAACACCCATATTTTTTAAAAACGCCTTTCCCTGATTACTCTTCTTGCAAGCCATTTTGTCAGAGACAGTCTGATTTCACAGAACTGGAGTTGTTGCCAATCACCAGAATCATGCCTTCCATGATCGCTTTGAACCCAATGAACGCTGCCCCAAAAGGCTTTTCAGAGCCCTTTAGAGGGAGGGGGGAAACACAAGACAGAGCCCACAGCTCTCTGCAAGCTTCTCTGCTCAGATAGCACATTAATGGGATTAGTTGCAGGTACCAAATCAAAGCCAATCTGATTTTGGGGATACGAGTTTCTAGGGTTTTTTTTACTTCTTCACTCACTATTAATTGGATTTATAATTATATATAATTCATATAGATCTAATCTCAACTCTCACACTGTGGTGCATTTTTATTACTGTAGTAACATCTAAAGGACCAAGTTTCCATCAAATGCCTGTTTTAAGATTGGAGATTCCTTTGGTGAATTTTCTACTTTTGTGTTAAGGATATTCAATACAGAAGTCAGAGACAAATATACAGCTGCACTGTTCCATTGTTACTATGATTTAGCTCCTTTCCAATGTAACTTTACAGCTCAGAACAAAGAAGCTACCACCCTGTGATAAACGCTCACAAATGAGCTAAAGAACAGCAGGTTCCTGTGACAGTTCCTGAGCTTTTTTTAACAAACCACAGGCACTACACACTACTAACTAGTGCTACAATAAATTACTTTAATTTTAGCAATAAAAAAATGCTAACATCACCACTGAATTTCAAACACTTACAATCTTACATCTTTTCACTTGTTAGAAGCAAGTCTAGCAAAGCTAATGACTGTCATGACCTCTATTTACTCAGCCTAAACCTACAATCAACCCAGGCTTTGGTTTGTTTGAATAAATACAGAATAGCATCATATTTCCCTGTTTCCTAATAATTACAGTTTAAAGATTATTAGTTAACAAAGATAGAATTTTCTCAGAGTCATCACTCTTTGCTTGGATGCGTACTGACCTTACTCATTTCCTACTTAACCCCTTACTAATCTTTCAGAAGTTCTTTAAGACAACATAATCAAGATATTTTGACATGTCTTTAGAGGTAGAGCCACTGGAAAGACTGTAGCTCTGGACCTATCAAGGTGGTAGATATACAGGAATATATGAGGCAGAGTATTTTGGTTATTTTTTTCACTTGCTGGACATTAACAGAGGAGAAGAACATTTTTAGTGTGGCGCATACAAGCCAGGACATGCAAGGATATCTTACGTGTCACGATTACTTGTTGCCAGAAGTACTATTGAGGATGAAATGCCATTTTGCAATGCATTTCGAGGAACTCTTTCCTGTCTTACACACTTTGAATGCCAGGAAGGACTTAGCAAGGTGTATTTTCTTGAATGGTTGGCTGTGGTTTTACACAGTGATTGAGCTGTGCAGAACTGACCTTGTAAACTTGCTGTAGTTGATTAACATTACCTCGACAACAAATGTCAAAATACAGCAATTCCATCTAGTCAAAACATTTTTTCTCCCCCTTGAGACTTTTTTCACCCATTTTTAAAAAATTTCTCAGAAACAAAATGTTGACAATATTAAAATAATTTTGTGTAAGCTAGTTTCAATCGGAATGCTTTTTCAAAAACAGAATTATTTTCCAATTTTCTCCAGGTAAACACAAGTTGTAAACTTTTAGAGCTGACTGGTTCCTGGAAGTAATTTTGCACTATATAAATGTATTCTTACTTATGTTTATGCTACCAGTCCATGCATGTGAACCTACTTACACGTTCAAACAGCCTTACTGGATTACGGCCATGAAGACTGATGCTTTAAGTCTCTGTACACAGAAGTCTCATTCAACTCAACGGGATTTTTAATCTCCTAAAAAATGGCAGAACCAAAGCCATATGGCCTTTTGGCTTGGATTACAGTATTATATGAATATTGACTTTTTATTCTCCTAAGGGTGAATTAACATAGTCATGGAATATGCAGTACCCTAAGGAAATATTTGTGCCCACAACCTAGAGCTGACTCTTTAAAATCACAAAGCCTGTTATTTCACAAATATTTCTGAAGCATTGGACTTCATTCAGTGACTCTTAAAATATTTAAAATGCAAATATATAATGCACTTTTACGGTTTTGTTTTCTTTTCATAGAATCAAGAATTCTTTACCTTTGCAGCAACAAATGTAGACATATACATGAAAAGAATTTAGTCTTTTAAAGTAACCAGTTTAGAGGTTGGCTATTCCATTATGCTAAGGTGGCTAATACAGGACTCCAATAAAATTACTCATGTGAGTAGTGTTTTAATGAACAAACCATTAACATCCCGCAGACTTCCACAGATATAGAGGAAAATAAACTACTGTCCATGTTTCTATATGCTTGGTCTTATTTCTGTCATAAATAAATGCCTATCATTTATATTCCCACAAATATTCAACTTTATTAAAAAAAACCCACAGTTTACTTCACCACCAGTCTTCCCCAATGCACTGTAACTCAGTGGTAATTAATGACTTTCCTGTTATAAAGATGTTAATGCAGTTCTTTCAGTTTTTATTACTGAATTTTTCAGAATGAAGATGAATGTTGACTTGTGTAAGTCTCCTGCTGCTCTGTACACCTACAGACTGCGTTACGCAGCCCTCCTATTGTCCAGTGCATCTGTTCATATTTTACCTTCAAAATGTACTGCTTCTTCACATTTTGATTTACCCTACAACTCCTTAATAAAATCTTTGTACAGTCAAATGGTGGGAAATCGTAAGCCTAGCAAAGCGACTTTCCATTTTTTTTTAAAAGCAGATTTTGTAGTACCTCAAATACTGCTCCATTTCACCCCTTGAATCACTGTTTTTCATTTATTAATACTGTGTTTAAGGCAATTAGGGGCCACTGAAAACTTATTTCCCACATGAAGAGAATACGTAACCTGAAAATACCAAATGCTTGTCATATAAGATTTATTCTGCCACTGTCTTTTAATTCTTTCCTGAATTTCTTACAACAGCACCATCCATACAATTATATTCCCAAGAACGTATAAGCCATTAAAAATATGAATACAAGATATTTATGTGCTAAATATTTGCACTAAATTCTGTTGCATTTTACCAGTATTGCAAAAAAATACAAATCATAAAAACTCACTTGAACAAAGATTATCCTATTGAAATTATTCCTGAAGAAAAAATATGTTTTTCCCAGATAGAAATGCTTCGGTAACTGAAAACTATCTTCAATCACTGGATAAGGCTAACAATAGGTTTAGTGGTTTGCTATGAAAATAAAGTATTTTCTAACTATTACAATGGAGAAATATTAAGGAAAAAGCACAACAGCCAAAAAGCTAGAAAAATGTGTGCAACAAATCAAATAAATGACTATATGAAAAATTCAAGGAACAGTTTATATTTGTTTAGCCTTTATGCAATGTAATTAAGTCCAATAATGAAGACGCACAATATTTGACAATAAATTAACATCATACAATGCTTTTGTAGGCTGGGTGGTGGCAGGGAGGGAGGGGCGTGCTGGTTTTCAACACAGATACCCAATATATCATGCAAGATTTCAAAGACCAGGCTCTCCAGGAAATTTAAAATGCCTCACTGTTCCCTAATGCACATCCAGACCTTATGCATGCCAATAACATTGCTAACAGCAGACTGAGGCTACTAAAATTTAATAGCAAGGAAAGTTTCCGCAATCAACACATATGATGGCAAAATGGTAGTCCTCCCAGCTTGGGCTAGCAGGCTTCCAGAGTCGTTCTGAAAAGCAAGCCTGCAGGTCACGGTACAACCTGTCGGTACTTACACATACAAACCACCATTCAAATCAAACCATAAGGCTTCACTTACAACTGTAGCCCACACCTCATCATTAAGACTATTCATATCAAGATAAGCAGACATGTGACAAGTAATACAAAAATGACAGTTTCCTAATAACGAGGACTGTCAAAGCTAGCTGATTGCTTCCATAAGCTCTCCGATTGAAAGTATGAAGCAGGTTTTTGCATTTGCTCATAGAAGCAAGCCCATGCTAGACTGGAATCCTTAGATCTCAGTCCCACCCAGACCCATGAATGTTTGAGTCCCAATTTAAAATAAGAAAAGAGTAAGGTAGGGAGAGAAGAAATAAACTAGATTTAAAAAAAAAAAANNNAAAAAAGAAAAATAAAAAAAAAAAAAAAAAAAAAAATTGTATTTCTGTTTCAAAAAATAGCATCTTTGGACGAGAGAAAACATTTATTTTAGATTTTAGTCAGAAGGCAAAAGAAAATAAAAGAAAAAAGCAGTCATATAAACAATGGGATTAATTAATGTTCAAGAATGTATTTTCCTAGAACAATTCCTGGATCTTTTGTTCAAAAGCATTGCCTATTAGCCTAATAAAAGCATTAGCTCTCCTACAACCTGGGCAGGTTCTTCTCTTCAGACTGCCACAGCTGCAACACAATCACTGGCTTTGAACCTTCGTGCTAGGACATAACTTTGTGCTGCAAAGTTTTGTACTTTATGTACAAAGAACAAGAGTGCGTATGGTAGAAGTTTTCATGGGCAGACAAACTGGTATTTTGCAAGAATCCTTTATAAAAACCAAATAGACAGGAAAAGCTGACAAGATTCAGAAGCTAACATTTAAAAAAAAAAAAAATCTAATCATTATCTCATATTCTGATTTATATGCCAGAACATTTCAGGAATAAACCTTGTATTCAGGGCTTCAACTGTTAAGTAATTCCAATGAGCGAAATGTAAACATATATCTGTGAAAGGGCATTCTGTTTAGTAAGACATTATTTACTCTAAAATCATTAGTTTTGGCCGGAAAATCTAAATTATAATCACAGCCAAAGATTACTGGGCAAAAGTAAAATAATTTCTTAAGTAAAATATTTGAAAGACTGTTTTAAGAACATATAAAAGAGAAATGAAAGAGAATTAAAGAGAAAGAAAAAGTCTTCATTTGGTCCAGTTACATGGTTGTGGTTTGTTTTGTTGGTAGATATTTTTTAATAGTTTGGCCTGGAGAAGACCTTTCTACATGATCAGAATTAATCAATACTACACAAATAAATATACAACATAACTGACAGGCAGTGTCAGACATGAAACAGAAAAGATGCACATCTCTTTTCACTCTAAATTTAGAACTTATAATAGTGCATACACACATGATCTGTCTGTCTCTGTTATAGATAGCCACAGAAAGTTATAATTATAAAAATATACTCAACAATATCATTTTAATAAGCCACTGTCCGGCTCATGGACTAAAAAGCTCATGGGAAACAGGTGTGCTGACTACTAGAGCTGTCTCAAAGTCCTGCTCATAAAGTATTTATCCCTAAAATTTCTGATTTGTTCCTCTAAAAATGGCATTTAAAAAAATAGCAACAGTAAATGATTCTCTGTAGCGGAACATACATCTCTGCAGCGGAGAGATATTGCCATTTATTCTCCTTTTACTAATGCAGCAGCCACATCTGTCTCTTCCTGTCATGACAGGATTACACTGAACGGACATGACACGAAAATACAATTTTATATTTTCTATTATGAAAATAACTTCTCCTCTGTGCCACATAGAAATTCTCATCAATGTCATAATGAATTGCAATTTACAGGTAAAACCTGTCAATTCACAAACTTCTCCAAGACTCTCCCCATATCTACGGAAAAAATTTAACAGTGGAGGTGGCAGGAATTCTCTTATGAAAACGCCATTATTTTTGCAAGTTATTAGTTCTCTATGAATAGGCCTACAACCACATAGCTATGAGTTCTACAGTTCTTCCAAGTAAACATTTACAGAGATAATTTTTGCAGCAAAGGAGTACAGGTATCAAACTAAGACACCTGCTAAAAATTTTACTAGCAACAATTCTTCTGGATGAAGGGGCTGAGGCACTGTTCGAATGCCCATCAGAACCCACAGAAAGTGTAAACTCTCCCAAGGCCGCCCCTCTGCTGAGGTGCAGACACAATGCTTCCAAGCACCTAACATGAAAGTAAGAACAACAGTGAGCTGATCAATAAGATGGCAAAATCTTTTTCCCCAGGAGGACACCCCAATAGTGTGTTTGCCCAGAGAGGGTGTGCAGTCTCCATCCTCAAAGATTTCCAAGATGCAACTGGATAAAGCCCTGAGCATCCTCTGATGCCCAAGCTGCCCCTGCTTTGAGCAGCAGGTTGCACTACGACTCTCTCATGAGGTCTTCCAATCTGAATTACTCTGTGATTCTATAATTATAAGGAGAAACTAGAGGGACTGGTAGTCATAAATAAATCATTGGGACATTTTTGTGACACATAAAATAATATTGCAGCAAAATTATTATACAAGAGTATAAAGTCTTTATACAAAAGTTCACAAAGCATTCTTACAGTACATATGAACATAGTAAAATTTATACGCATGGTAAAATGTCTAATTTAAAACTTTTATAAGATTTAACTAGTTACATTTTATTAGCATTACTTTCTTCTAAAAAAGAGGATTAAATATTACAATTAAGCACATCTTGCTAAAAGGCAAGTATGCATTTTAATATTTAAGTAATGGACATGCTTCAGCTTTTAACTTTGATTTTTCTTATTAAATAAATCTTGTCTGTGCCAGAAAATTTTACAGAACAATTCCCACCAGGGCCAGTACTGCCTCTACTGAACTCACATTAATACCAAACTCATACGCCACTCAGACGTGCACGAATACTGACAGCCCTCATCCCACACTGCGGAGTTTGCCCGGGGCAAAGATCCATAAACTGCAGGACTATGAGAATGAGAGTAATACAGAGTAGCAGGAACAGATGTATGAACAATAGCCTTGCAGGTCACTAGTACAATTGCACCTATGGCAGACTTTCTTACCAGCAACCCACAGGCTGCTAAGATATGTGGGCGGTCGTTATCCTCTGCTCTGCTTCCTCCATGGGTAGTGGTTTGCAGAGGAACGGGTACCAGCGGTTAGTGGACAGGTGACAGATTCCTGCATAAATACTTGAACATGTCATCTCTAATAACATTTTTAAAAGTCTAATTCCTACCAACAGTCCTGTCAAGGCTCCTGTACAATGGGTGAAGATTTATCTCTACTTACAGACAAATATTTTAAGAGTTATCTTACCGAGACTACTAAAAGCAGTGAAGAATGCCTTGAAATTATTCTGAATTTTCTTAAAATATTTCTCTCCTGCATCTTCTTTTGAGGACTCCAACAGTGTTCAAATCTATTTTACATTATTTCTGTTCATATTTTATTTTCAGAATTGCCTTCTTTCCTCCCTCCCCTGACGACTGTTTTAATTTCACAACTATGTCAGAAGCATCTGTCGCTTCTCTCCTAAACTATTAAAGACACTTGGAAAGGGAGTATGTTGCCTTTCTGGCCTATCCTTACTGCTGACAATAGCCGTGCAAAAAGATTAGGCAAGATTCATGCAGTGTGCCAGCCGAGATACACACCCTTCTTTAAATTAATCTTCATTTGTTCTAACCTTTTCAAGATTCTTAAAAGCTTCTCAGCTAGCTCCTTGAAATGCTAATGAATCATTTTCCAAGGCAACATAAAAACCTTCCCATTTCATTTCCAGTAAGTCAAGAAAGTGGCCAAGGCCAGGATCAAGAACTCTTCAGCATGCTTTCAATTATCTTTCTCACTAACTCCTTTCCCTGACCTCCTAGGTTCAATTCTATACATACTATGGTAACGTATCTATCTACCCTTCATGTGATAAAATACAGTCCACTTCTCTAACAGACACTTCCCATTGAGTTCAGAGGGGATAGGCTCAAGCATATCAGGACACCTGGCTAGCATTTTACTTGTGTTTAGAAATGATAACCCAGTTGCAAAATGGGGAAGAGAAGAAAATAAAGAGATAATATTACTCCTTATGTTGTCTCTGTACCTATACTACCCTCTCTATCAATCAATTTAGCAATGAAACATAATCAACATCTCCAAAGCTTTGGTCTGCAATCAAATTTTCATTCCACAGTCTTTAGCTCCTCCATTTAGGTTCAGATCCTTGACATACAAAGTACTGGTCTTAAAAAGCTGGCTATTAGTATTAGTGAAAACAAGCTTTTCCAGGAATCTTACCCAGAGACATGGCGAGCAGCTCATTTCTGCTGCAAATAACATCTGTTATTTGTCTATGAACTAATAATCAGTAAAGAAGTTAAATGTAATGCTGTACACTCTGTTCAGATCATGAAACAATTTATTGGCCTCTACTAACTTAGCAGAAGAGGAGAAATACCACAGTGTGCTCAAGGAAACACTAAAAACATTAGTTTACTCATCTGAATGTATGAAGAAATGTATAATACTTCTGTCTAGTGTCTGTCCTTGCTAGAAGCATAGTATAATATCTGTATGAGTCAGTAAAGAGAATCAATAACTAAACAAACCAGCAAGCTACTACTCAAAACATGTATCAGTTATTGACATCACCAGCTCTAAGGACTTCTGCCTCATATTTTCCCTTTGCCTTCACCACTTCCTGCACTAGTTTGTGAGTACGTGAACAGTTCAGAGAACACAACTAGTGTTTCTGAGTACAACTAGGTACTGGGCTGGAGCACAACTAGGTTTCTGCATACAAGAAATTCAGCAGCTGGCTTGCTTAGTTACAGAAGAGACTGAAGAATATCAGTGACATCCAAAACCAAACATAGCTATGACATTCATTTCTACCTCTAACAATTGTAAAAGTTAATTTAAGCCATGCCATACAGCCGTAATATCTCTAAAGTACCTCTACAGAGAATATACTGTGGACAGAGTCTGACAGTGAAATGGCTGTTGTATAAATAGAATTACTTTCTCTTTCTCAGCACTATATTGTCACCGTTCACTATATTTCCTCAATACAGAAGCACACAGAAACATCTAGAAGATAGTAACAAGGCTCTGCCTTCTCCTACCTTTTTTAAGGTTTTTCAGTCCCTGATTAGAAATCATATACTAAAACTGAATCATGACTATGCCTCAAACACCTGATTTCTCCATGCTTTTAGCCCCCATTTAACCAGCACTCGCAATATCTGCTATATTCTCAAATCTTTCCTGAATGGACTGTGCCTAAACTCACTCTTCCAAGCTAGATTTAGTATTGATTGTACTACAGTATAATTCGAAGTACTTTCCTGGTAATATGTCTGAATTGTAACTTCTTATATATTTAGTCTATCCTCACTGCACATTACTAGACCATGTCAAGACCAACCAGTGGTCTGCTAATCAGACCTTTTGAGTCCATAACAGCAATTCTTCCAGGTCCTGTTCTTCATCTGTGGGCTGTGTTCCAAGTGTAAATTAAATATATCTCTTTAGTACAGTAACTCTGCACTTCAGGCACACCATCTGCAGGAACTGCATACAGACATCTTTCCCAGGTCCCAGAAATGAAAAACGGAATTATGATGAGGAGATCTTAGCCTCCAGTTTTCCTTTCCCTAAAGGATACTTAACTGCACTCTGTGGTCTGCTAATCTCTTTTACACTTTAGTAAGTCCAGTGTTGAATTTCTTGAGTGCAAATAACATAACTTGATAAGTTTATACAATAAAATGTGCTGCTTTTTTTTTTTTTCTGGCAAGCCTTTGTGATCTAGCTAAAATAAACAACTACATAAAACTTCCCTGCACAACAGTTTGTATTTCTCTCCTAAAAATCAAAGAGGTTGCTCATCCTTCTCCCAGTAATAACTAAGCTACAACTAAAATTAATATCGCTGTTGCATATGTGAAGCTTGACTGAAGTAACACTTTATTGCATATTCTCTCTTGTTCTTACAATGTAAAGTTAGATTCATGGTTAAACTGATGCAGAAAAATAAAAAAAAAAAATCTTTCTTACTCAAGGAAATAAACCTAGATTTAAATTGGACGTAGGAAAGCATTCATTGATCTACTACCAGCAGAAATTATTATCATTATTTAGAAAAGCACTGTTACAAGTATCAAAATCTTACCTACAAAGAAAGTTTTGTTCTATAATGACCATCTGCAAAGCTACAATTTCCCTAAATGACGTGAATGCAGACTTCAAGGTAGATCAACTGAGTGATCCTATATTGAAAAGGAACCAGCTGTACCACAAAAACTGTGTAGATCTTACAGTACAGACTCGTGTTTTAACAAAAGTTAGGTAACAAATGAAGGAAAATATTAGAGCCTGGTGAGTCCCATCAAGCAAGGGAAGGGCTAACTGTGCTCTCCCAAGTCCTTGAGAAGAGAAAGAGTGATGACAGGCCTATGTATCACAGACAATCAGACACGTTACAGCTGGACTGGGATAAGGATCTAGAGCTCTAGAGAGGAAGGATTAATTCAGATCACGAAGATCAAAACTAGATTGGGGCAGTGATCTCTGTTCTGACACAGACTTTGCCCTCCTTCCTCCATGCACAAAATCACTGTAACCTGTCAGTGCACACATACAAATGCTCCAACTCTTACCTATCAAAGCTCACAGGAGCTATGAAGCTCACCCGTTATACAATCCAAACTGGCTACAGAACTTTAGTTTCATAGGAGACACCTGTATCTCCTGACATATGGCCATGCAGTTAGGGCCAGCCTCACAAGAAAAAAAATAAAAAAATAATAATTAAAAAAAAAAAAAAATCTATGTTCTGCAACACAAGCTCAGCCTTAGAAAAAGACAGCAAGAAGACACAAGTGCTCCTGACAGAGTCTGCTTTTGCTGTTGCATGCTAAGGGTTCCTGGAGGAAGCAGTTCAGGAACAGTGCTCCTGCAGGATTTGTCCATCGTTCCCAAGCATTATGTTCCCAAACCATTTTCCATTCACAGCTCAGTCATTTTGCAAAGCTTTGAATTTCATCCAACCTGACTCTTATGAAGTACCAAGGTACGGAAACATTTCATAAGAGAATTTATTTTTCTGTGAGAAACTAGTATATGTCTGTCGGATTCGGATCAATACAATATAACATCCCCTTCAGATACTCTTTTACCAACTACTACTACTACTGTCATTTTCGTCATGGCATAACATCATTCATTAGAAAGTCTTTCCTAATCAGGGCTCTTCATTCCAAACTGTTATTCCACTTCTAACTTGCATTATTTCTGCATCTGAAAAATTTTCTCATATTAAAAAAAAAAATTAAAAACACCCACAAACACAAAAATTGTGGCTCAGACTATATGTTTTATGCTGCCTCTGACCCTGTAAAGGTGTGACGGTTGTGTTCAGACTGAACTTCACTGAAGCGGTTCACCCAGGTGAGACAAGTGAGAGCAAATTCTTGATATGAAGATCCCATGCCAGACTGGCCTAGTATTAGGGGCCAACCTCCTGTCTTCTTATCCTCCTACACTAACAGGATTTTCCTAGTCTGACATAGATGTGTCATAGTCTGACAAAAGGAACTTCAAATATCCACAGAATTTTACTGGCAAGACCTTATACACCTACAGATTTTTAACTCTTGGATGGAGGCATTTAGTGATGTCCTCCAGTAGATCTGGGACTAAGAGGCTTGCTCAAGGTCGCACAAGAAAGCTGGGAGAAAGAAAACTTGAAAATGTTTACAAAACATCTACCTACATATCTCCTTCTCCTCCTTCTTTTTGTCACATTTCAGTAAGGAAAAATCTTATTCTAACACAACTCCCTACTGCTCCAGGCTGGTTTACTTAAAAAAAGAAAGTAAGGTCAAATCAAAACAGCACATATATCGCCTTTGATGGCGTGCAACAGATGAAGCATCCTCTATAATTCTTGCTTCTTCTGTGGAATATTTAGATATGTTACTTCTGAGAAAATTAGGGAATGTGTTTTCTCCTTCAATTATGGCTAAGAGTCATGCATCGCTTTACTAGGTGATGATTTCAACCAAGAAAAATGTACTGATCCATAAGACAGGGACAAAGAACTTGGCAAAGTCTTTGAAAATAACATCCCTTAAGTATTTCAGATTTCAAGCAAAATTTTTATTATTTCCAGAGATATAAAGTCAGCACTTAGACCTAGTCCAAATATAAATATTGCTTCTCACGCACAAATATGAAAGTGTTATGTTTTATAGTATTTTTTATAAAAAACTTTGTCAAAGTTCCTCAGTGTGTAACACTTTACAGATCATAATGTTGCATAAGCTTTTACACAAGGCTTATATAATATAGGCATCTTGTCAGGTATGTGAATGAGGACATTAAAACCCAGCAGTCCCATGTCCCGGCAAGACTTGCAAGCAAGCTGCTGCAAACAGGAGTTCTGCAAGACTGAACCAGCAGGGGAGAGGAAGATCTCTACAGCAAATCATACCAAGAACATAACAGAAGGGAAATTTTTCTGTATAAAGTATCCAAAGTGCAGGACTTACAACACAGGCTTTCAACTACCCGGTGGGGAAGGGAATATAGCAGCATAGAAAATGTTCAGCAAGATCCTGAAATGCATTAGTGTTTGATAAGGAAGGTGGAGCAAGTGCTGAGAGAGAAACTCTTTTAGATTTGATTTTAACTAATGTGGAGAAACTATGTGACGTTCTGAAAGCCACTTCAGTTTAATGTTGACATTCATTACTCTTGGAAAGGTATGATAAAAACCTGCAAAATAAATAGGAATGTGTTCCATTAAGGCAGCTGGGTTGGATGAACATCAACCTATGACAATAGAGCTCACCAACTGATGACCAAATTATTAAACACTCCAGTGTTCCCCTCTGAGAGAGCGCGGAGACCTGCACAACAACGGAAGACTGAAAGAGAGCAAATTTCACTGGTCGTTATTCAAAGAAAGAAAGCAGGGAATTAGACCAGTCAATTACACTAAAATTCTAGATAATGATGTCCACTACTTAGCTATCTAGAAATAAACACAGGAATGAGTAATAGGCACCATGGGTTTGTCTTGCCAAATAAGTCTAATTTCCTTCTCCCTCTGTTCTTCTGGTCATAGGATTAGTGGCAAATGTCTCATGATATGACTAGATTTTTGACAGTCTCATGTGATGTTCTCATAAAGAAATGGGGAAAAAATAGATGAAATTACTCTGGAATCAATGGAGATTTTTTAAGAGCAGTTACCGATGATTCACTGCCACTACAGAAGAATGCATTAAATGATTTGCTGCAAGGGTCTATTTTGGGTGCCTCACATAACTCAACATAACTTGGGTAAGAAAACAGAATGGGATTTCGAGGTAGGGGATAGGACAAGGGACCGTTAGTGCACTGGGGGGCAGGATTTGAACTCAAAGTAATGTTTATAAGTAGGTGTGATGTTCTCAGAGGATACAGTTCAGTAAGGATGAGTACAAGTCACCATATGTAGGCAGGAAGAGTCAGCTGCACAGTGCGTGATTAGAACCAACAAACTAGGCTACTCTTCACAGGAAATTGTTCAAGGATCACAAAGATGACTGTGCTTAAGAAAAAAAGTCAAATCACACACGTGTAAACAGACACCAGAAGAAATCCTTCCATTCTACTTATCATCAACAGCATCCTTTAATGAAAGGGTAGAATCATTTGAGCCCCATAACGTAACAAAGGTGTCAAAAGCACAATCTAGGAGGAAAGACCAAATGATTTGTGGCTCGATGTTTTAAAGCAGAGAAGCCTGAGAGAAGGCACCATAACATACACAAGACTGCAGCAAAGCAAAAAGGAATAATGCGATTCTTATACCCATAGTAGAAAGTACAAGATGCAATGATCTTAAAAGTATAAAGGAGGATTCAGATTAGACATTAGGAAAAAGATCTTTCAGTGAAACAAACACAAGAGGGATGTTGTGGAATCTCCCACTGGAGGTTTTAACAAAATTTTAGATAAAGAGAACTGTCAGAGTAGGTCACAGTCTGACATTACTGATATAGTTTATAGAATCACAGAATGTTTGGGGTTGGAAGGGACCTCTAAAAATCACCTAGTCCAATCCTCCTGCAATAAGCAGGGTCACCTTCTACAAGATCAGGTTGCTCAGAGCCCCGTCCAACCTGGCCTTGAGAATGTTTCCAGAGATGGGGCAACCCGTGCCAGTATCTCACCATCCTCATCGTAAAAAAATTCTTCCTTGTATCTAGTCTAAATCTACCCTCTTTTACTTTAAAACCATTACCCCTTGTCCTATCACAACAGGTCTAAAAAGTCTGTCCCCTGTAGGCCCCCTTTAAATACTGGAAGGCCGCAATAAGATCTCCTTGGAGCCTTCTCTTCTCCAGGCTGAACAACCCCAACTCTCTCAGCCTGTCCTCACAGGAGAGGTGCTCCAGCCCCATGATCATCTTCATAGCCCTCCTCTGGTCTCACTCCAACAGATCCATGTCTTTCTGCTGCTGAGGGCTCCACAGCTGAATGCAGGATTCCAGGTCGGCTCTCACCAGAGTGGAGTAGAGGGACAGAATCACCTCCCTCAACCTACTGGCCACACTTCTTTTGATGCCACACTTCTTGTAATGCAGCTCAAGATACGGTTGGCTGTGAGCACACACAGCACATGTGTGGACACAGCTCATGTCCAGCTTCTCACCCACCAGTACCCCCAAAGTCATTCTCCTCAGGGATGCTCTCAAACCCTTCATTCCCCAGCCTGTACTGATACTGGGGTTGCCCGGATCCACGTGCACTTGACCTTGTTGAACGTCATGAAGTTCACATGGGCCCACTTCTCGAGCTTGTCCAGGTCCCTCTGCATGAGATCCCATCCCTCAGGCATGTCAACTGCACCACTCAGCTTAGTGCCATCTGCAAACTTGCTGAGGGTGTACTAGATCCCACTGTCTATGTCATTGATGATGATATTGAACAGTACTAGTCCCAACACAGACCTCTGAGGGATACCACTTGTCACTAGTCTCCATCTGGACTTTGAACCATTGACCACTACCTTCTGGAAGCAGCCATCCAACCAATTCCTCATCCACCGGACAGTCCACCCATCAAATCCATCTCTCTCCAATTTAGAGAGAAGAATGTTGTGAGGGACCATGTCAAAGGCCTTGCAGAAGTCCAGACAGATGACACTTACAGCTCTTTCCACGTCCACTCCATCATAAAAGGCCACTAGGTCGGTCAGGCAGGACTTGCCCTTGGTGAAGCAGTGCTGCCTGTCTCAAATCATCTCCCTGCCCTCCATGTACCTTAGCATAGCTTCTAGGAGGATCTGTTCCATGACCTTCCCAGGCACAGAGGTGAGGCTGAGGTCAGTAGTTCCCAGGGTCTTCCTTTCCACCCTTTTTAAAAATGAGCGCAATGTTTCCCTTCTTCCGGTCACTGGGGACTTCACCTGACTGCTGTGACTTTTCAAATATTGTGGAGAGGGGCCTGGCAACTACATCAGCCAACTCCCTCAGGACTCTGGGTTGCATCTCGTCAGGTTCCATAGACTTCTGTACGTTCAGGGTCCTCAGGTGGTCATGAACCTAGTCTAGAGGTCCCTTCCAACTCTGACAATTCAGTGATTCCGTGATTCTCTTACAATGGGAGGGACTTTGCTCCCCAGGTCCCTGCCTTGTGGTCCATCCACTCGAGAGGTGTGGGGAGAGAGGTTGCCAGTGACAAACGAGGCAAAAAATAAATTTCTCTAATCATGTAGTGGAAAACCAGAATAATGTTCTCTTGATGTACCTTTAAGTTTAAAAAATTAAAACAAAACAAACAAAAAACCTACAGAAATAGATTTGAATACTTTTTTTTCCTTTAGATTTTTTCCATACTTGTAGTAACTCCCAAAGCAGTTTGACACAGAGACTATAACCACACAAAGGCTTTATCACAACATATTCATACCAACAAAATTCTCTCCAGAAGAAGTATCATTTATATCACCAAATAAACTCTCCTTGTTAGTACAAACTGTACCTCGATGGAGAACTTTGCTTGTGTGGTTATGTTTGGAAAATTATGATTATTTTTTTTAAAAAAAGTTCTTAATATGATAGGGAAAGAAAAATTTGAGTGGCCTGTCCCCATTGATCTGGAGATTCTCCAGTCAAATTCAGACACCACCATACTTTTCTTCCATTAAATTAAGAGCATTTTAGGAAACAAACTATGTATCATCAGCCTTTTCATTGTTCTGCATATTGCAATCTTTTATTGCGGGAAAACTAAGCCAAGTTCTCAAAAATCTGAATTTCACGAAGCAACTGAAACGTGACTCAACTTTTTTGTGCTAAAGATGTTACCAGTAAAGCTTCGACTCTGTATATATCACAGCTTTATAGAGCCGTTATCCCACTATGATTCCACCTAATGTGTAAGCTTATTTCTTGTCAGAGAGATTAGCTATGCTGTGGGAAGATCTTCCTGGACTGAAATTCATGATTTCCTTGCAAACAAGAAGATGCTTCCATGTGAGTCAGTCTAGATAGCAGAAACAGGGAAAATTTATTGGAACAGCAACTGAGCATCAACTCTGCTACTTCAGCCCTTGAAAGATGATTGAAAAAAAGATTACTGACTTCTGTGAGAAAGCACATGCTTGTTACCTTGGTACCTAAAAAACAAAAAAGGCTATTTTTTACTTACCATCTAGACAGAACAGAAAGCTTTAAGGGAAAAAAAAAAAAAACAAACAACAAACCCTAGATAATCCTTTATCAAGAATAAACAGAATATCGACAAACCAGTCTTGCAAAAATTTTTTCTTTTTCCATTTTCTTCATTTTTCTTTAAAAATCCCTGTAGTTTAATCTCTGAGACCTGGCTCTCCTGCTGGAATCTAAGCTGCTTGTAGACACCCTACTGGGTTAATTGATAGGGTTACAAGGACCATCAGTCAATAAACTTACCGCTTCCCTAAGCTTCATAGGGTTTGCACATAATTCTGCAACACATAAAAACTTAACAGAGCTGGGTTGTCCTCAGAAGTGATAACTGCAATCTTCTCCATGTCCATAAAAACCCCATATACACATTTCATATGACTGCCAAATACAAAAATAAATGCATATGCACAAATCACAGAGTAAGGAAATCAAATATATCACATGTGAACATGCAAATTACTTCTGAAAATATTCAGTCATTCAGTTCCAGGACACAGGCATACTTCAGTCTCAACAAACTTTGAGGTAAATATCGAAAAATAAAATTCACAAATGGTTTAACATCTGACAACCAAATTTAGTATCAAGAAACAGCACCACTACAACTTTAAAGTTTCTCATAGTTCTCATAAAAATGAAGACACAATCACTTTCTTACAAGCAAGCAGATGACTCTAGTAAAAGATTAATCTTTTACTTATGAAACACCCCACTCTCTTACGACACTTTGTCCCACAAAAAAAAAGCAAACCACAAATGCACTCATCTTATTAGCAAAGCATTCCAGAACAAGGACTCCCCAACTCTTCTGGCAGAATAGCACTACCAGGTGCCAGTACAGGAAAAACAAACACTAGCAGAATGGATGGTGCAAATGCCTGTCAGATACTCGTTATGGAGTGAAGCTGAAATTGTTAAACCATAGAAGAAATAACTGGAACTGGAAAGAGCTGGAACCATTTCCAGAGCACAAACATCTCTGGTTTGCTATACTAATAGTACACTATCACCTCTTTTTACCTCTGTACATTTAGTAGGGTTACAAACCAAGGGCTATATAAGCGTCATTAAATACTTCCAGAGAGCATTGTTGTGAACAACCAACTATATCCTAAATGCTGCAAAACATTTGGATCTCAGTTCTCTATTGTAGCATTTATTTGAAGAAGTAGTTTCAAGTTTGTATATTACAAGCTCTGTTTGTAACTCATGCTGTAAACGCACTGGCCTAAACCAAGTTAGCTAGGGGGAATTTCCCAGTGACAGTAAAATCTTCACCCAAAATACATTATGTTATCTGCAACACACTTCTAGATACTTTTTTCTCTTTATCTGGTCTAGTCTTCTAACTTAAGTCTGCTGCTCTCCTCTCTCTTTTGTCGAATTGTAATGCAGACTGTTGCTCTGCTCAGGATGTTAATTACTGTATGTTCCATGATGTGGAAAAACAAACAAAAAACCTCCCTGTTTTTATTTTGCATTCACCTCTTCTTAAAGCAACACGCATTCCGCTGCATCAATTTATGAGATTAATATATATTTTTACTCCCTTGTTAATTTACAGAAGTCCATATATAGTCTTACAAAGTATCTGGAGCATTTCCAGAGAGGAAGATGACAACTAAAAGATATAAAATACAGTTCGTCTGCATCAAAGCAAAACAGTAGTCTAACATTAATGAACCAACACACAGTCATGAATGACACCTGAATGCAAAATAAAGGCAAAATGCAGTTCCTCACAAACAAGTGCACTTAGCTACATCTAGAGCATTGAATAAATGTCTACTTTAAGGAGCACCATTTTTGGTATATCTAGCATTCTGAACCCGCCTTAAGACAACTATCTGCGTGAACTCCAAAGGATGAGATCTTTGCCATCTGGAGGAATGAGACAGATTTGAGTTTAAGCAACAGTATGTGTCATGAATATTTTTCCAGGAGTACTACTATAAACAGAATGTTCTTATGAATTTAAGAAGCTGCCAGGTCCCACTACACTACTTTCTTTAGACTAGTTGGTATCAGTAAGAAAAGCCTAACATTTGATATAAATCTAACTTGCTTAACATAAGTTTTAGTAAATGCTTTGTTATGTCCACATTTCTGACTTTCTGCATGTTATGAATAGTCTACTCATTTTTCCCCTCGTCATATTACATCTTTAGCTGTACTGAATTCAGCTGAATGCCACAGTTCAAGGCATAAAGTATCCATGTTTTAATAGCTTGAATTCACCCAGTCTGATGCCCTTGAAATGCAATTCCGCGAGAAAAAGCCCGTCTTAATTTAAGGACGGAACATTTTTCTCCTACCAGACTACTCCAACATGAAATGCCTGGCCAACTCTATAACTAATAATACATAAGAGAAATGTATTTTCAGTTCATTAGTGGAAAAAGTGTTGGCTTATTTAGGGGTTATTAGATCACCAGGGAGTTTATATGTTCATGTATTAATTCTCAGATGATGGCAGATTTCTCAGTTGTACATTCCACAATGTAATATATTTCTATTTTATCTTCAGAGACATCTAGGCTTGTGATTGTTTTTCTCATTCAGCAGTGAGAACATTCATTTTAGCACAACCACATTCATACAAGAAATAAGATGGAACCTTGATGTATTTCATTTTCTTACAGCATTCACTGCAGTGATTTACTGAGAGGAGAGAGTAACATGTAATAGCTGGTTCTTACAGTGGCAGCAGGAAGACTCATGCTGGTTGGTATCTTTTTCCCCTCACCTGGACATGTACGTTATGTGTAGTTCAACAGCAACAAAACTCAGATTTGCTTTGACACTTTACTGGCAAGGATAAGCAGCTTGCCCAGCAACAGACTGAAACAGAAGAAAAAACACAGAAGAAAAAACACAGAAGAAAAAACACAGAAGAAAAAACACAGAAGAAAAAACACAGAAGAAAAAACACAGAAGAAAAAACACAGAAGAAAAAACACAGAAGAAAAAACACAGAAGAAAAAACACAGAAGAAAAAAGGGGGGAGGGAGTAGATATCACCAGCAGTCTGTATGTGCTTGATCTCTAAGTCACATTTCATCAAAATTATATTCACAGATAGAATGTGGAAATTATTTCTTATGTGGTGAAAATAAAAGGAAAAGTCATGATAAGTAACTTCAGATATGATATATAAACCTTATAGAAAATGACTTAAGAAAGAACACTAATTATCCTTGTGCTCTATTTTCATTCTAAGTATGTATAGTGTGTGCCAGTAATAGGAAATCACTTTGAAGCTATGAACTGGCCTGCCAGATTTTAAAGATTTTTAGGTTGTTTTTTGTAATTGATGAAGTTTGTTGTTTCAGCACTTTGTTGCTGCTGCTGATCTCCTGCTCTTAGGCAGTTTTCAATTAACTCTGTTCTGTTGCTTCACCCTCCTTGACTGTTAAAAGCCAAAAAGTAACTCTTTGGATTTTATTCCCACCATTGCTACATGGAATGTAAGACACGAAAAAGAAACAAGTTTGAAAACTAGAAATATTACATCTTTTTGTGACGACTAATTAGAATTTAACAGGAGATTATCAACTAGCTATCTAGAACGCAAAATCGCTGTTGTTTAATATGAGCACATTTTGTGTTCTGTCACCTACAAACACTTAGCTTTCTCCTGCCAGACTTCTGCATTTCTCTCTAGAACTGTTCCACACCAAAAAAAAAAAACCCTAATAGGCCCATTTCAGGTGAAAAACATTAATTCTAAATGCTCTCAGCAGTGCCGATAAGTAACTTTGGTAAGCCTATTTTGTCTTCCTCATTTGAGGGCCAAGATCATGTCTTCAGCACAGTCAGTCCTACGGAAATGAAGCTGGCAGGGAGCCATCGCATTTCAGACAGTTGTAGATGGATGACGGCACTGGAAGCAACCAGTCAATTACTGAGGTCCTGTAAGCAAAAGTTTCCCCAAAGCATATTCAATCCAGTCTCAAAATAGAGTTCTCACTTACCCCTTTCAGACTTCACGGGGCTGTATTGGATGGGTTGTCCAAGGCCTAAGAACAGTACAAGGAGGCCAGGGGCAGGTAGACACGTTCTGTGTCACAAAAAACATGAAGGACCCCCCTTCCACCCACTCTCAAGAAGTTATGGAGCGTATCTGCTACCCCACGCCTTCCCCTCATACCCAGCTACATAAAATACTAGAGTCCATAGTACACCTTTAGCATCCCTGAACTTTCCCACATTAAATAGATCCACACAGATCTGCACAGCAGCACACCATCAGGATGCAGAAAAATGTATCATGTCAGCCCTTTTGGGAGAGCTGTGCGAGAACAGAGACAGAAGGAAGGTGAAAGGCCAAAGCCACAAATGCATGCTGCAGAGTTCCACTGGGTCTTGGGGAATAAAATAAAAGCAGAGTCTGGTACATAGAAATAACCCAGCCTCACAGGGAATGCAAGAGGAGCTCTGGTCTTAAGCCTGAAGCAACCTGAAGCACTGGCAGAGAGGATGCGAATACTACAAGCTTTTATTCAGCCAGACGCTTACAGTGACCTATACCTAAACTCAGCTCTGAAAACACAGTTAAACAATAGTTGGCATACCAGGGGCTACAACTGCACATCTAAGGATAGAACCAAATCAAATCTATTCAAAACAAGGTAAACTATCAGTGCTTTGCTTGGAATCAGTGTATAATGCACCCTGAGCAAGCCACGCTGTCACACATCCTTCTGCTCTTCAGGTTCACCTATGCTCTCTGCAATTAAGTTAAGCACCTTGTTAGCAGAGCTCTGCATGTGTAGCGGTC
This sequence comes from Arenaria interpres, assembly GCA_013399435.1. Lineage (NCBI taxonomy): Eukaryota > Metazoa > Chordata > Aves > Charadriiformes > Scolopacidae > Arenaria > Arenaria interpres. The sequence goes on from VXAK01015757.1 coordinate 213,407, forward strand.
GTCACATTCTTTTTTACATATTTTTTTGTTTTAATATTCTCCTTCTTCCTTATACACCAATCACTTAGGAACATAAAGATGTAAGCAAGAACTGGGAGGGGGATATGAGTAGGGTGGGAATAAAAGGGTGCCTCAAGAAAAAATAATTATCTTTTTTAATGGGCAACAGAAGCAAGTCCCCCAAGATCAAGACAGCTAAGACTTTTCTCCCTTAAAAAAAAATAGCACTGTGTGAAAAACCATTCTCCAAGGCCAGGGCAAGCCCAGGAAAACCCAGACAATTGGCCAATCCACAGCCTCTTAACATTCACAATCCGGAGCATTATCATGAAGTTTTTGAAGAGTTAGATTATTTTAAGCACTGGATGCTTTTGGCATTGTGCAACGCGTACAGTATGTCAGGATCTTTACTCCAAGGTTCTTATCTAAACATATGATAAAAGAGGATATGGTTTCCAAAGAGAAGGCAGAAAAGCTTCTGACCGCAGGGACCTTGTCTACTGGCAGAGCTCCATGTTCAAAATTGTCTGGCATAAAATACAGTAGGACTAGGTCTATGGAGAAGAGCTTAGCGCTTTATTTGCTGGAAGTGGTTCCTGATGTGTTCATGATCCATTTCCAGTATTCAGAATCTTACAATCACATGCAACACCATTGTTCTTAGAAAATTAAAATAGCAAATACAATAGAGAAGGCAAACAAAAGCAGAAAAGAAAAATACTATTTGAATGATAGAGACAAGTATTGTGATAAAGGTACCACATCTGTCAAAACACTTGTCTTTCCTGCAAGTTTTGCATGTAGTTTCTCTGTTAATCACACATACTTCAACTATACTTAACACTTTTTTTTTTTTTTTGGTACTTCCTCTTTTTCTTTTAAAATAAGACTTAGCAGAACTAGAAAGAACAGGTTTTATTTCTATACACAGAATAGATTGCCACAATCACAGAAACTTCTGTTATCGAATAATTGACCCTGTTCTTTTCAGCCTAATTTAATTTTTAAGATTGCCCTGGTATAGTTTAGCTATATCTTGACATGAACAATAAGATTTTCCTTCCAAAGTGTGCTGACTGCTTAAAGCAAACTACATGTTGGTTCTCATATATATCATGTAAAATCTCCATTGATAAAATATTTTTTATGAGGTAAAATCAGAGTCATAAAAGATGAACGCAGGCCCCGAGACGCACTCCTTGATGTGGCGCTTAGGGACATGGTTTAGTAGTGGATTTGGTAGTGTTACGTTAACAGCTGGACTCAATGATCTTAAGGGTCTTTTCCAAGCTAAATCATTCTATGATTCCTTCAAATACTCCACAGCTACTCCGTCTCCATTCTAAGATACATAATGAAAACTTCCTGAGATGCAGTTTGAACCACAGGAAATCTAATTTATACTTAACCTGACTGATGGCTTTTTGAACATAGAAGGGTTTGACCTTCCTTGTCTGGTTCTGAGACAAGTTACACAGCGCTCAGCTCACCACTACAAGTTCTATTGCTCCAATAAGAACAGCCAACAGAATATATTTTGCTCTCCAGGTAGAATTCCACAGTTTAGCAAAAAGGGAAAAATACAAAAAGATACTGAACACTATATAATTTACTCTTTTACAGAAGTGGAAAGGGGCATTTAAGAAAACAGGAAGGAGAAGAAAATACTCCCAACCTGCCTAGGCACAGCAGAAGGAGGTCTTAGGATCTGCATAGCCCACAATCGGGGGCCTTCCATGGTTGTGAGGCACAAGGGCAACAGGCACAGCCTCAATTTCCAAGAGAATGCCCCCCCACTGAGCACTCGGCTTGAAAGCTCACAGGTTCTCTGGTGACATTTACCCTTAATCTTTAGACTTTTCTAATGTTCTAGACTTTTCTAATGCAAATGGCTCTTATTGACAACCAAAGAAAATACACAGAAACTTCCATATCCACAGACACACTTTGGGTTGCCCCATAACAGCACTTGAAAGAAGAGAGAATTCCTCTGATCCTCTGTCATCCATCCTCCCTCTCCATATTACTGCTGCTTCTTTCCCCTCCCTAGTGTTCTCCATCCAAACAGGAATTTTGCAAAGCAGGAAAGGATACCTATCAAAATGTCTCCAACAAGGAATCACATTAATTTTCATGTAGTTTCACATGTATATGAAACAAGTATGATCTGATCCTGTTAAAGATCAGGTCAAATTTCTTTGCTAGAATAACTAGAAGGAAAAACAATCACGAACAAGGACTGTAATCAAGCTTGAGGCTGTACTTTGTCTTCTCTTTGTTTGTACTTTCAATTCTTCCTTTACTCTCTCTTCCCACCTCTCTTGGGTTTGTTACTCTACTATTCTTTGGACTCTTCTAAAAGGTAGAATGCTTTGTGTCTCTCCTGAACACAAAACTATTCAAGAAGGAAATAAATTACAACTACAGATACTCAAAAAAAAAAAAAAAAAACAAACCACAAACCCCAAAAAAAACACACACTCTCACACAGTACTCACTTGGTACTCTGCATAGAAAAATATCTGTGGAATAAGTCTACTCATGCCACCAAAGAAAGACAATTTTTAAAGTTTTTCCATTATCTCAAAGTGAGTTATACAGTAATAGTAATAGTGCTGTGTCTTCTTAATGTTCATTCTGAGTACAATTCACATGAATTGTGTGCTGGTAGTGAACAAAGCCAGGCCTCGAAATAAGAGGCAAGCAATTTAGTTTTAAAACATTTAATTTACTGAAATTGCTCTTGTCCAATTAGAATAGATTCTGACCTTAGCTATATTGGCGTAAGTTTATAACACTATAAGCTTCCTGAAACTACTTCAGACTTAAACCAGTATAAATAAAGTCAGCTCAGAATATAGAAACTAAGTATTAAAGTCAACAAAATAAAATGGAAGGCAGACAACTTAAGATGGTAATTCTCAAAACAGTCTCCACAGACCACCTGGGTTATATAGATCTACTGAAACTGATTGTAACAGAGACATTGGACAAAACAAAGTATTAATTGGAAGCAGGCAGGACAGTATAAAAGAAGTCCCCTGCAAAGTGGATCATTTATCATCCTTGTTTATTACCTCAATACAGAAGTTTACTAAAAAGTAATCCTCTATTCAGAGGAGCTTCCATTAATCAGAAAGTGTGTCATATAAACTTGAAGTATGCCCAGCTTCTCAAACCCAGTGGTTACTCAAACTACTCCTCTCTTGCTATCATAGAATCATAGAATCGTCTAGGTTGGAAGGGACCTCAAACATCATCTAGTCCAACTATCTCCAATTACTCTCAAAAACCTTGTATACCTCAAAGCCATTTGGCTAACATGGGGATTATCTTATTGGGCACCATAAACTCATCCAGGGTTTTTTCTTAAAACGTATGACTCGCTCTCTGTTACGGAGAGAATTCACGAATAAGAAGCTGATCATGTACAGGTGACAAAATTTGCATTGATTACAGTCCAGTTGTGGATCAGGAAGCGGACAAGCCAAGCCACACAGAAATGCAGCTTCTGTGTCTCATTCTGTATGTATCCTGGACATAAATGGCTCAGAGGAGCCCTGCAAATCAGCCCAGAGGCAAACCAGTGCCAATCATCTGACGCACTGTGAGCCCAGAGAAGCAAGCTGCCTCTTACGGCAACAAGATGAGGACAGTTTTGTATCTATAAGGAAATGGTGCTTCAACTACCGCTGTGTTTTGAACTAAGCAGGAGCCTGCAGCCACTATGCTGCATTGCATCCTTTTTCTCTAGAAAAAGTGGTGTCTCTTCAGCTACAGAAACTGCCTAAGAATCACAGAATCAGCTAGATTGGAAGGGACCTTTAAGGTCATCTAGTCCAACGATAATAAAAAAAAAAAAATAAAAATCACAACACACACAAAAAAAACACAAAACCAAACAAAAAAACCCCCACTAAACCCTATTCCTGAGCACCATGTCAACTCGTCTTTTGAATATCTCCAGGGATGGTGCCTCACCCACTTCCCTGGGCAGCCCATTCCAATGCCTTATAGCCCTTTCATTGATGAAATTTTTCCTAATATCCAACTTGAACCTCCCCTGGCGCAACTTGAGGCCATTTCCTCTTGTCCCATACAACATCCCAGAATGCAGACCCAAACTGACTGCCCAGGAAATTCCAGATGAACTTGGACTGCCGTGACTATTATCAGAAGAAAGCAAACCCAGAAAACTTTCAGAAAACATAATGGATTGGTCAGCAACTCTTTGTGGTCTTATAAAATATTAGAGCATGCTGAAACATTTAAAATATGTTTATTTCCAAAGTCCACAGGAAGAGGTACCTGTTTGATATTAGCATTTGGAAGTATGAAAGTATACCTTTTACAACTTTAAGGTCAAAGAATGGAATTTCTCTTGGTGGCTGGCTAAATTCTATCACGATCTAAAGTGGTATCTATTCTATATGAAGTGATTACTTCAGTGCCGTTAGGATTTTACAACTAATAGGCCAGCGTATCGTGAACCTTGTCTGTAGCTGGTTTCAATCCAGTTTTAAAAAAAAATCATCTGTTTAAAGTAATTAACATACTTTGGATCACTAGACACAATGTTAATAAAGCAACGCATGGATTTCTCCTGTATTTGCTCATCAGAAGTGCTAGTGACCCCTTGTAATTCTAAAATCATCCCAGAGATTTCACAATTTTTCCCATTTTGCAGTGGACCAGAAAGCGAAGCACTTTGAAAAACCTTTGTCATGAGAAGAGACACATTACCCAGAATTACAAATATCAAACTCACTAGACCGTGTTGGTTTAAGCCTCACAAATCAAATAGAACAGGAAGTTTTATCTGTATTTGGAGCAAATACTATTTTTGGATAGAAGTCAGTCAGTCTGTCCTTCTCATGCTCTTAAAAAAAAAAAAAAAACAAAAAAACAAAAAAGGCCTAAACATCACTTTTTAATGATAAAAGAAATCCAACCAATTCCAGCAGTTATCTGTACCAGAAGTGTCACAGCTAGTGACAGCCATTTCAGACAGTCTAGGCTCTGTAGTACAGAATTATTCCTTTGTGCATTTTAATACACAGATCCATTATTTCACCTTTACTCTTGGCTAAATCATATAATCTACTTCAGAGCACCGTGTCTGTCCCACCCACAATTATTCCTCCATATCAGATGCTCTTTATTTCTGTCTTCCTTGCAAGCACGCAGAACCCAAATTATTTAGGCCAGAAAAGTTATCACTGAAATAAGGGTAAGTAGTCAGTTTATCAATCCACTCTCTAATCCTAGATTACCAACGTATGCACCAAAGTCTAGTTATTGTCACTGTACCTTCAGCAGCTCAGAGAACACCTTTTTCTTTAAAAATCCTAATCATTAGGATAGAGAGCCTGATATTACAGACTCTGCTCAAGAAAATCCAATACCACTACAAGTTAGCAAGGAAAGGCTGAAGGAATAAGGCTCACGGACTGAAACAAATTAATTCTAAATCACTTTGCCTCTCTTTTGAGCACTGAATCTTTCCACTTTGAATCTCACAATGATCCTAAATTTGTACTGTACTTTCCTGATATAAACCAAAGAGAAATAAGTCCAAATACTGGCTCGTACGGGAGTGGTTCTCCAGTAGTCTCTCATCTGACCATTTTTCCATCTACTCTCCTACACAAGGTCCTACTTTAATCATCAGGTTGCCTAACCCACAATATGCTCACTGATGGCGCAGGCAGTTACAACAGCCACACCCTGGCCCATTGGTGGGTACACATTAAGCTGTAGTAAAAAGGTTCAGCAAGGACACCCCTGCTTGTGGAGCAGATTGTATCTGAAAGAAATGACCTTCTGCTTTCCCACATCTTTGATTAGGGCTAAACAATTAAAACATACACAGTTATGGGTCATACCTGAAGAACAACTGAAAGCTACTATTACTTCCAAAGAGAGCATGCTATCTGCAAATGACATTTTTTCACTATTTGTACTTAACTGCCCAGTGAAGTGTTGCTGGAGAGCAGGAGCAGCAGAGTGAAATTACAGGTGTCCACTTTAACCCATCATCTGGAACCTTGGCTGCTTCATGACTGAAAATCTGCCTCTCCCTTTTTCACAATACTTCCTTCCTTCCTTCCACCTTACTTCTTACTTCCTCCCTCAATTAGAGTGCTAGATCTGAGCTCTCCTACAGCTGCTCTCTAGAAGGTCCTGGCTGGGGAATAGCCAATGCTTTTGATCAACATATGCAAGTAAATGGAAACAGCGAGGAGAGACGGGTGTCTCGCTAACCATACCATTGAGGGATTGTGGGACAGGAATTCATTAGGATCCCATGGGTAAATAGCAGCTGATTAACTCAGATCAGGGTAATGAATCACTATTTTTTAAGAAGTGGCCCGGGGAGCTCAGCATACAGCACAGCTTCATCTAGCATCAATATGAAACACAGTTACACCATGTAACTCTGCTTTATCTGTGATGTCAACTGTTAAAATACACTTGACAAATACTTGCATTTTTTTTTAATAAACTTTCCTGAGAAATAAAAAACTATTAACCCCAAGTGATTTATTCCTTTCAAGGCTCACCTCACACCTGCTGGATAAAAACACAGTTTAGCTCCTTGACAGGGCACTGCTGCCTAACAGCAGCAACATACCTAATACTGTAATTGCCGTATTATCAATTATTGTTGCATCAGTAAGTACCATTCTCTTTAGACTCTGATCTCATTTACATTCCACAAATTCTGGGTTTGTCCCACATTAGAATAAACTTATCCGAAGAACCAGTATATTCCATCTGGGGGGTGGAGGGTGGAAATCACTTTCTAGTCTACTGAAAGAATCGGGTTCTTTCAGTATCTGAGCCACCAGATACCACTGAAATAAAATACCCAAATGTCAAAATTCATACAGGACACATATCTAGCACCATATGAAATGTTCAGGTACAAAATCAGTGGTGCTTGCAAGTTGCCCATGGCACAAATTCAAAATTCTTTATCAGCCTGTCTTCACAGGAGAGGTGCTCCAGCCCTCTGATCATCTTTCATGACCTATTTCAACAGGTCCGTGTCCTTCCTGTGCTGAGGACTCCAAAGCTGGACACAGTACTACAGGTGGGGTCTCACGAGAGTGCAGGAGAGAGATAGTTGTTCTTATGTCAAAGGTAGATAATAAGCTAGAACACTGGAAATACAATCTATAATCTCATTTTATAGTTTATCCTGTGTGACTAAATATTAAAGAAGGAAAGGAAAGAAAGCATTTTCAGAAAAGCCTACGGGAATCAAATATCTACGTATCCTTAGAATTACTCTAAAGTGAATTGTTAGGCTTGTTTGAAAATTCATAAACAAGAACTTAACACATCCAACCCTGCAGAGGAATAGACAGCGGCAGAGTGGCAAATACAAAAGTAAACAAACTCACTCATTTATTAATCCAGGATGGCAATTCAAAAGACATAATTTTACCTTTACCCTCAAATACACAACCAAATGTAGTCATTTTTAAGTCTAAAAAAATATATTATGAATTCTCATTCAAATTCATTTAATAGCACAAGCCTTAAAACTTCCCATAATAATTTCTGCCCTTTGATTTGCATCTCAGTTACTACACATCTTTTAGAAAGCCATGGATTATGGATACAAAGACTACAAAAGGTGCAGTGCATGAAACATTGCTTAACTAAGCCACTTCAGTTATTAATTGTCAAAAACATTCATTTGCTTCCTGGTTTGAACTTTTCTGACTTCTACCCATTGGATCTTGTCCCACTTCTGTGTACTAGAATAAAAATTTAGGTAAGTGCTTTTATTTGCAATATTTCCAAGCCATAACCTGTTGCAGATAAGGAGCCCCGTCATTGTAGTTTACGTTTTCCATCATAATGCCGGTTTTCTTGACAACAAATAATTCACCTCTACCCTGAATTCCCTTCCAATTTTCAGCGTCTTTTAAAAGTGTTTGTCACACAATAAACCTACCAGCTGATAGGTGATAATATCTTTTGAAAAGTTGGCTCCAGTTTCTGGAGTAGGTCACTTTGGTGAACAGATCTCATGCTCAGCACAATGCCATCTTAAAAAGCGAAGTGAACAATCAAAGGTAGAGAATAAAAGTACAATTACTCCATTTCAACAAAGAGAAATACCATTTTATATACAAGTCTTCATTCCAAAATCAAGAATTTTAAAATGTCAATTTGACCTGTATGATCCTGAAGACAACTGCAGTACTGACAATAATGGACTGCTCTGAAGTAAGAGCAGAACCCTTAACCAGTTTATCTCCTGGAAACATTATTGCCCATAAGCAAAGTAAGTTATTGTCCCCCCATTTGATACAACTCTTAACTCCTTCAGTTTCTAACATAGCTTCCTAAAACATTTCTAAATACATCACCAGGAAGCAATCCTGAAAAGACTTTAAAATGGAATAACCAAATGGTTTCACGTAGATTCAGTCCTTCAACACACAATTACCTTCACGGCACACAATCAAAATCAAATCAATAAACCTTCAATTAACATAGCTTTACAATAGGATACTGCTTTTGTGTATATTCACATACGAAGTAAGTTTCATTGTCAACTGTTAGATTACCACATTGCTGGAGACTTCTAGGCAAAAACTAAGCATCTTTGAATTCCAGCCAGCACTGCTGCAGGCGTGCTAAAGGCACTGGTAACACTAAGAACAGCAGCGGCAGCTGTGATAATTTTTCAGTTTGACAGGTGTTAAATACCACTGAATTTGATTATAATTCCATTTTTGCTGTAGCTATTGTCCAAAATGACCTTACAGTAAGAACATTGTAAAGAATGGTCTTAAACCAGCACTGTTCCAGCCGAACAATATACAGATAACTGCTCTTCAATAGGAAGAAGGTCCCATATAAGAAAAAAGGAAGCATGCACCTACTACGGTATTCCAAGAAGAGTGCTGGGATCTATCACTGAGGCCCCTCTTATCCCAAAGGGCTTTACCATTTTGTCCTATCTCGTTTTCCCTGTAAATATTCATATTGCAGCTGTGTTAATATTTAGATTGATACAAAACAATGCTCAGTGTAAAGCTTACTTAACTCTTACTGGAAACATTCCAATAAGTCACAGAACAAGAGAATAGTTTTACTACTCATTGTGGCAAGGAAATATTCTTTTTTAGTCAAATTTCAGAAATGACAGTTAGTATCAAGGAAATAAAAAGATTGTTTTAATACAAAGGAATTGCCAAACTATCTCCCAGATGATAGAAACAAAAACTTCATTTCTTGGAGACTGGTATCTCCTGGAAGGCTTCAAAATGGCAGACTGGCTATAAACTGATATTCTCAATTCAAACTAATTTCTCTAGAGGATGCAACCCAAGCCTAGAAGCATGCAGAAAGATTAGGTCACTACAAGGTAGACGGATGAAGGGACTTCCATCTGGATGGGGAGAGAGAGTACCAAGAGAGCAACTGATTAACAAAATAGTAAGATCACCGAAAAGCAAGTAATTTTAAGTCAGTTGAGCACACTGAAGCATCTCTATGCAGGGTTTCACAAATGCCAGAATGGAAAGAATGAAAGGCAAGGGAACATGAAGTCCATGCCAGGGCTGTGGGTGGGTCTGCAGTAGTTGACACTTAGCTTGGCCAACCAAGTAACCACAACCTCAGTCTGAGTAGATCCTGTGCATTTCTTCACCTGCTTCATTTATCAACATTTGCAAGGGGTCGGCCTACATTCCAGTGTTGAGTATAGATGTTTTGTTTGTTTTTTATCTTCATCTGGGCTGAATTAAACACACTTTCAACTAACTTGGCTAATAAGCCACCTCTCTTGGAAAAGTTTGACAAGTGTGTAGAGATGGAGATGTGTGTTCCACTAACCAACAGTAAGAAGGAAAGTTCTGACATGGATTGAACTTGAATATGGTGGGAAGTTCACCACAGACAGCAACTGCACAGTGACAGTAACTAGACCTGGCGTATGGATGCAATTCAATTCTTCATATTGTGTTTGGGACACAGAAGAATGGTTAAGAGCATTGATTAGGCTTCTTGACCACAATACTAGATGTCATCCACACAGATCAGCTTTACAACATTAAAGTCTCCAATTCCAAGAACTTCCAATCTTCCTCCTCTCTAATCACTAAAGAATTTAGCCACCCTCACCAGTTCCATGCCAGCTCATACATACATTCAGCCTATTTGCAAAATTAGAATCTGAAAACTGAGAAGTTTCACCAACATATGCTAACAACTTAGGGGTTTCGTATAAAGAAAGCCAGAACTGAATTATTGACCTCACTGCCCATTTTAAAGAGACATTTCTGTTGGCAATCTGCTGGGCATCTGAAAACTCAAGACCTTCTACCTGTTCTGAAAATTGCCTCTTAAAAATGGATTAATGTAAACCATCATCCCAAACATACTTGCCTCCTATATTTCTACCACTCATAGAAGTTTGGTCTATATTTATAAACCAGAGTCAATGTGGGTCATTTTAAACATCCTTTAAAAAGCAGTTTTGATTTCCCATCTGTCCTGTAAACTTCACCACTGAAGAATTACATTCCTATATTGCACTTTATGTCTCATGCCTGAAAAATAAGGACAGAAGCAGATAACTGTATTTCATTCAAAAGCAATATTCATTACTTTGACTACATAAAACACTCTACCATGAATGGATTCATATTCGTATTGTATGCAATTGTTTGTCTCCAAACAGATGGCAGTGACTCAACGTTTTGCCAGTGTGGCTATGAATATACCCTTAATCTAATAAAAGAGCCTATAAGTCATTATCAATTAAATGTGCACACTCCACAAACTCAGATACAAAGACACACAGATACACAGAACAACTTCAGTCCCAATCCAGGTCTGTGATTTTTGCACAGTAATCAAATCAAATCTTAATCTTTTCACAGAGAGATCACTTTCATTTCAAAGCAGGACACAATTCAAAGCATCTCCTGTAATAAATAGACGTGGCAGCTTTTCAAATCGCTCACCGCAGATTCTCTAATCAAGTTCTATTGAGATGAAAATCTCAGTATCAAAACCAGGTAAAATACTACTCAAGAAAACCATAAAACTACTGATCAAATATACAGTGCAAATTAACTAAGACACAGAGAACATCTCTAGCCTCCCTTATTTGTTTTTGCTTTGGGTTTTTTTTAATAATTTCAGCCTTTGCCTAGTTTATTTTCTGAATAGCATTGTATAGCATTTTAGAAAGATTCAGTCAAAGAACAGAAGACAGAACAGCCTATCTTACGTTCTGTGATTATAAGCAGTAAGTAATTTTACACCTAATACACCAATGTATGCACACCTAATACTCCAAATCAGCAGAAACAGCATGGGGAGATCTATGCATGCCTGATATTAAACAAGGACATTGAGATTCTCCAAATGGTTTGATAGTGCAAAGTATTGCAATGGCAAGGGCAGTCAGGATCAGAAAACAGGAGAAAAGATGCCCTGGCCAAGGTGAAATGAAGTATGTTACTGAAGCAGAGTCTGCTTGAGAACCAGACATATATCACTTGAAATAAAAAGGAATTTTGCAAAGCCAACAGTGAGAATTCAGGCTAGAGAAAGCTACTCCCAATACAAGCGTGATGAGAGCCTGAATTTACACTTCCCTGGCTCAGAAACACTCTCCGAGCCCTTGCAGATGTGACATTTATTATGTTTGACATAATTATAAGATCAGATAACATAAACCCACATCAGTTGCCAGTTAAAACATTGTCTTTTGGTTGCTGGCAGCCCCGTGTCAGAGAGCAGAAAGACGTATTCTATGGTGCTACCAGAATAACAGCTCCCACCACACTGAAACTCACCCAAGCCAATTGCTCCCTGACCTCCCTATCTCAAGAATCAAATATTCATGTGTTCAGATACCATCTGTCCCTGAGCCCTTTCCTAATTTTTAACTATCTAATCAATTACCTGATGTAAAGACTGTAAGTGATCTGCCCCCAAGCAAATGAAGTGTTTGACAACACTGACACCAAGCGACAGAATTCAGAAAAATATAAACAAAAACAACCTACACATAGCAATGTTAGGGCATTTCATCAGTATGCTCGGAAAGTGACACAGTGTTATTTTACCAAGAACACAAAACAGAAGTGAAGACCTATTATGAAAGCTGACATTTTCACAGAAGTCATGCATAAGTATGTCCAACATTAAATACATGTTAACAATTTGATTTAACCTTGATCTTGCAAGCACGAGTCAAAGACTGCACACATTTCTATGTTTTATGCAATCTAGCCTTGTAAATTCACTTCTAAAGGAGAAAAAAAGTGAGTGGTTTGTATGTACAGTCAATACTTGATTCCATTAACTTATGTGGATTTAGCTCATTTTTTCAAGTCAAAAAATCCAAACAATACTTTTATGCCCTTTAATTAAAAAAACATTACGTGTTAATGCAAAGTTTAATAGTCTGCTAAGTCTCACTTACTTGCTTTACCTATCTCTCTGTTGAGAAATCAAAAACCATGCAGTCCAACATCTGACACATTAAATAGAACTGTCACTCCTCCTAGTGGCTTACATAATGACATTACAGAAAGCATAAAACCCTACTGATAGAACAATAACTCTATCAAACTCATCAGTTTTATCACCTACCCTGTTTATGCCCGGTATTCTGTGTCTTCCCTCCAAGCTTTTATGTTCTTACCTGCTGACGTTTGTATGCTAAGTAATCAAGATTTTCCAGATCTTTTCGAAACTTCTGGTAGGTTTTCTGTAGATCGGATTTACTGGATACATTTCTTAAAGATTCAAACGTTCTTTGAAACTGTGATGGTAAAAAAACAAACAAACAAACAAAAACCACTAAATACCATCATTCACACAGTTGCTGTATTTTTTGCCGTACTAGGATTTTATTCTACCAAAAACTAATGTTATGGAGCGGTGTCCCCTCTTGAGTATAACATCTTCTAGACATTCTTACAATTTTGTTTTGAAATCGATCCCTGAATTCAAAGCATAGTACATATGCCGTGTTTAAATTCAATCCTCTAACTTCACAGGTCAGACTTGCATAAGAAAAAACACTAGCAATCAACACAACCTCTAAACGTTCTTTTTCTATGCCATGTTACTGGATGGAATATATTAATATATTTTTAAATTTTTTTTAACTAATAAAAGCACATGCTACTTTATACAGGCCATGAACTCCTCATTATATCAAGCCCAACAGTAGATCTTATATAAAACAAGATACTCTTTATCAAGTTAATTAAGAGTAATTTGCAAGACTGGATACTTACCTTGGGCAATGTGCTCACATTCTCTACAAAAGCTGTGGTAATGTTAACTATGCTTCGTTACAGATCTTACTTTTAAATTTAAAACTTCTTTCATGTGTACACTATTATTAAAAACTGGTATTTTTCAAAGAGATGAACAATACCAACCCAGCTGTAAGGAACTGTAAGAGAAAAGCTAAGATTTGTACAAAAGGAGAAAAGGAGCTACAGTTTCCTCACTACCCTGAGGTAGTGAGGAATCATGAACCATCTCCTCTGACTTTCCCTGTTTTGCCACCTGTAAATACTATTTTTCACCTCACAAGCATGTGACAGCTGTAAAGCTGTAAGTGGTTTAGAAATATTTTGTTACCACAAGAAGCAAGTCTATAAACATTTATTTATGCTGATATAATCAGGAAGAACTACATCTTCTAAACCCACCCAAAATCTTGACTTACCTTACTACAATTACAGGTCCTGTAGATGAAGTACCTGCTATAAACTTGCAAGTGATACTAATGTACAGGGAATGAGGCAAAAGACCAAATGAAATGGACCACTTTCCAGTCAGTTCTGGAAAACCAAGCACTTCAGTAGCATACATTGCACATCTCTCTATAATTTTGCTAAAACTAGTCATTGAATTGAAACAATTAACCATAGAAGAAGAGAAAAAATACTTGACTCATCTTCAGTCCCTCTTTATAAAGCTGGCAACAGAACTGACAGCTAGTGCTGACTGTGGATATAGACTGCTCCACAGAGTGACAACTCCTGTGAGCATTTGACTGAACTCAAGCCCAAGTTGTATACACTGTTCAACAGCCACTAGGTAATTCTTCTTTGGGGATAATAAGCAGCTGCAGTGGATTTCAGCTACCGAGTCACAACAGATGGATACATCCTGGAATCTTAAGGCAAGTTCTCATTTGCCCCGTTGCAGCATTTATTTCAGTCTCATCGCTCTCATAACCAAGAAGTAAATTAAAGCAGTGTTTACATCTGTTTGTAATATACCTTACTATACCTCATTCAGCACCACTACAGGTTAACTGGAGACTTTCTAGTTACATTTGAAATGACTGCTACCAAAAAATAAAAGAAAGCTTTCTCACCCAAAGTATACTTCACTGAATTCTGCAACAATATGGCTGACAGAACATAAATGCTAAGACAAAACCACACGACTCTCTATACTTTTCTATTTGACTTCGGTAGCTTTCACCTTTTGTAGGATCTGTTATTTTCAGACTTCATGTCTGATTCAGAGTTGCTCTTAAAGCCTTGAATTTGCAACGCTTGCTTTCACCAATTCCCACTCCAGCATTTCCCCATTAGGTGGAAGCAATTCAATCACAACACCTGCAAGCAAGACCTGAGTACAGTCTAAGCTGACCAAAAGCTATCCATAATGCTCCCTCTTTATACGTGCATAAGAAAGTCCTCATAACATATCTGTAAAAGTTCATGCTACACCTCTAGCTCCAAATCATGACACATTTCTCCAGAAACTACCCCAAAGCTGCTACACCCTGCTATGGCCTTGAGTAATACAGGGAAAAGGTCTCTAATGATTTCCAAACTCCCTAGGTGGACATAAGGTACAGTCTTTTTTTTTCTTTTTAAATTTGTTTGGGTGTGGTTTTTTTTAGTCATCAACATGTTAGACTACAATAAGTAGTCCAGTTGTAGAATCATCATCCTTCTCCTCCTCTTAAGGATGCATTTAATCCCATAGCTTCAATTCTTCCTTTGGCAGGAACTCTACTAGCAAGCTCATGTGCTTCCTTCTGTCCTGAAGCAACCCAACCATTAATAATGCATTTGGCTCTCTGGAAAGAGATTTAAGAACCAGCATGTGAGGATAAATAAGTACAAACCAAATGTGTAACTGTAAGGGTAATATACTTCAATAAAATAGATGAGTAACGGCCAGGATATCCACTTAGAAGAAGCCTGTCTCTATTAGATACAGGGGAAAAACATGTTTTTTAAGGTTTAACTCAAAGTAAATAAAAAAACCACAAGCAATTTTAAGAAAATATGCATATGCTCTTTTACTGCCATCAACAGGAAATAAGAAAAATCTGCCTTGGATAGACAAAGGTTATCAGAACATGTTTTAAACTTTAAACCACAACTGGATCTTTCTTTATCATTCTGCTATCAGTGTGAACCACCATTTTGGGGTGAATGGCAAGAAAACCTCTCTTGCTGACACTTTTACTGTCCAGAGGTGAAAAGAAATACTAGTACTCTAGAACTTACTTTTTTTTTTCCCTCTCTCACTGATAATCAAATGTAAATAATCATAAGAGATCCACAGAAGCTCTTTTTCCCGTGTCATTTTTTTGAAGTACTTTTAACAGTTTCTGGAGGTTGAGAAGTAATATTCTTTCATTGCTTTTGCTCTCTGTGACACTACTGAGTAACTGCCTGGACTGATTTTTTTCCTCTGAGGAAAGCTGGACGACAAGTAGAGAAGAAATACCAGTGTTTCAACAATTCTGAAGAGCTGTTTCTGTTTGTCAAGTTACTGTAGATAACTTCATAGCACAGATACTGCATAGACAACTTAATAATTTTTCAAAAGACAAGAATATTACATTACATTCATGAACATTACAACATTCCTTTCAAATAAAAAACCTAAAATCAACAACTTCAAAAGTAGATCCCAGCATCCTGCCACTAATACACACAAGGTGAATAACACACCAGATGCCATGTCCTGAACATGCACTGTGAAGACACTGCTGAATGAAGGTTGTGTGCTTATCCAATTGGAAACCAACACACAATGGATGTCTTAAACTTAGCGAAGCAACTCTCATAGTCCCATTTTAGGTATCTTGAATCAACAAACACCACGAAAACTCTGAAAGCTATGAAGATCCAGAATGCGGATGGACCAGAAGAGTATTATTAATATGGCCTCTTCATAAGTACGATGCCCCTGATTAGTATGGTAAAGTCCTGCAACCTTCTCTCAGGCAATGATGATGGTTCTATCGAAATCGTAAGTATAATTGTAAGCGTAAGGATGAAATCTCCTGTAGTGTCACCGCTTATTCATTGTAACGTCAAAAAAGAGATATGAGCTCTGACTGAACTTTCTCCTGCAGTAGAAGTGTTTATAAGGGCTGAGAATCCTCTGGTGTCTTCGTAAGCTCCTGATGTAGCTTTTTTTGTTTTTTCTCCACTATCCATCTACCTATTTTCAGGAACCTTGGAACTTCTGTTATTCTGTCACATTTAATGGAAATAAAGCAATGAGTTCAAAGACAAGAGGCTGAGGCATAAATAGAGTGGTTGCATAATGTTTCAACAGGAAATCATACTAAAATTTTGATACTAATTAAGTTAAACTTTACTGTGTTTGATCTTCATTCAAATTAATTTATCCAATTAAATAAAGACTTAAAAGTCTCTTCATGTTGTAGCTTAGTTCTGCATCTTTCTGTAAAAGGTTACATTCATTGTTCACTGTTGCTACCACATTTAGCTGCTGCAAGCAAATTGATGTGGAATAAGTAGTGATATCAAAGGCAGTTGCTGTCTGATTTTTCAAGTCTAGTTTAATTATTACATTTCAATAACATGAACTTTGCAGCTGCACATCATAGCATCCTTTATGGAATCCCAAGGAAATATGTTCTGCACTAGACAAGTTGGAGCTTGTTTGGTCTGAGGTTTTGGTTGTCTAATTTGGATCTGAAGCATCCTAGTCTAGGACTTGGTATAGACCACATTTCTAAAGAGCACAAGAACACCTTAGGTGGACAAAATTCTCTCCCAGTTTAATGGGATTCCCTTGACAAGCCTGAGAACCTCAATATCAGCCACGAAAACTAATGGCCTGTCAGCTAAACAGGAGGCCAGGGCACAAAAATATGACATCATAAATATGCAGTGTAAAGTACTTCACTGCTTACAATCCAGAGATGCAGGAGATGTCATTAAATATGGAGTACAAAGTCTTATTCCTGGTAGTAATCTTTCAATCTCCATATAAACAGAAAGAGGTATGGGAGGCAGCAGGTACTGCTTCTTCAGTTTGTGAATGATGCCATTTGACAAACCACATCGACACAAACATCATTTGCCTTGGAGTCTAGCTAAGTCCTAAGGGTGACGTAATCAAATGTCCTTTTGCACATCCTTCACTTGGTCGTCTTTGCATATTTGGTTCAGATTTAGGGCCAACGCTGCAAAAAGCCAGTCTGTTACTCAAGAACAAGGAGAAATGGCTCTTTTCTGGTTTGTCTGGAGCTGGAGAAGTGAAAGAGGACTTGTCTTTCAGAATACCAACATTATCATCTTCCACTGTGCAGGGCAGCAAAATAGCACCGAACTATTCTATCCAATTGTGAAATATTGCTCTTCATATGGATTAGTAGAAGCTGAATTTAGTACAAGAACCAAATTTTATTTCCATTCTGACGTAAGGAACCCATTCATTAAAGAAATAGCTTCCTATTTTAATTATATACTTCTTTAAAAGACTAAATTATATTAAATGTATTATTTTAAATCACCAGGGGATATGGTTGAGTGAAAAAAAAAAAACACAAACCCACATAGAAAACCTCTCTTACATTCCAATTACTGAACACGCAATACTTATGAGAAAATAGTTGCTCTCCCAGTATTTTGTTGTAACAGAATCGGCAACATGCCTCTTTGGAGAGGTTTATGGAAAGTAACACAGCTTTTTCCATTCAGAAAATATCAGATGATTTTGCTCTCATTTTAAGGTCTGAAGGCATGCATTCTGATGATAAAGCAGATACTGTTTTGCATGCATTTCCTCATTTTTGCCTCCTAGAGCAAGAGCGAGTTATAAAATAAATTTCTCTAAACCAGAATGATCTGCCCATGCTTGAGACACAAATAATTGTTGATCAGACAAGCCACTCTGCATTACGCTGACTTCATTATTATACTACCAATAAATAATGTCAGAAGAAACTTATTTTCCAAGGTTATTTTACCAACATAGAATTTGCCTTCCAAGATTAGTGTTCATAGAAGGAAATTTAAGAGCATCACTTCCATACTATTCTCTTATAAGCACTGCACTTCACTGTTAAGTGTTACTGTAGAAACAAAACACAGTCATAACTACTCAGAAGGAAGCAATTTAGCAACGTTCTTTTTTTTCTTGATAGGTTCAAAGAGTCTACTATAATGGAGTCTTAGTCCATGATTGGAGCATGCAGGTATTTACAGAGTCTAAATAATAATTTAAAATAGATGCCTGCTTTTCTAATATCCCACCTTCCAACTTTCCCAAAATAATTTTCAGACTTCATCACCAGACATAATACAGAGTTCTCAAACTCAGTTGTACTTCTGGCAACGTCATGTATGCCATTTTAAGCTATGCTACAAACCATCTTTGTATCGTAAGTCTCCCTTTATGCTTACAGCTTATTTCATTTGGAAATTATCTCACAACTTTACAATTATTTGTTTTTATGAAAAAATAGTACACAAATAGCTTCCATACTATGTAAGTTAAACCAAACAGAAAAATTCCATGTTATTTAAAGAAAGCTTATCCATTCAAAGTATGTCCTACTTCTTTCACTCCCCCTCCTCTTATACCTGGGTTGTGCAAACAGATTGTATAAAGCTTAGAACCAAGTGAGTCCAGATAAATTTGCTTTCATCCCTATTTTCTCCTGGTTTGTGTAACTGATAGGTTGCTGCTTATATTCACTCTCATCATCTCAGGAATACAAACAGATACCACTGTTGTCTAAGGCAACTTTTCCCAGCTTTAGGAATCTTTTCCTTGACTTTATTTCTTAATTCATAATTTAAAAGTGTTTATATCCTCCTTTCCCACATCTGCCTAGCAACCTCTATATGTACAGTTTTTAAGAGATGCCAAAACTTGCTCCCTCTCAGGCAGAAGTTTTTAAGAAGACAACCTATTTCCTCCTTTGTTTTCCCTCTCTTTCTCTCTTCCATTTTTTTTTTTTTTTTTTTTTTCTAGAACGCGGCAGATGGGCATGATTTTCCTTTGCTATTGTGACCTGTGACTCCATTAAA
This sequence comes from Arenaria interpres, assembly GCA_013399435.1. Taxonomy (NCBI): domain Eukaryota; kingdom Metazoa; phylum Chordata; class Aves; order Charadriiformes; family Scolopacidae; genus Arenaria; species Arenaria interpres. Next base: position 232,738 of record VXAK01015757.1, read on the forward strand.
AAGGCAGCTGCTGAGCAGCAGGAAGACAGCATATTTACCTGTCTTGCCACCACTAAGGATGAGGGCCTGCTCCTACTGTACTCTAAATCATGATGACACTCTGGAAGAACTGGACATGATCCTCTCTCAAACCTACCAAGCATGCTTTGCTCATGGAGAGCCTTCTGGGATACTAGGTAGGACAGGACACAGCGAAAGACAGCAGTCAGGGTGCCTGCAGCAGAAGCAAAACTAGGAAATTCCTGAGAAGTAGAAATTCCGAGGGAACTGACCCACACCTAAGTCTTAGATGTGACATTAAAGAAAAGTTTTCAATACACACAAAGATGACACTGAAGAATCTATTGTAGACATGAATCTGCTGAGAGGTATTGAACTAGAAGTAAGACCGAAGGGAAGGTTCTACTCTGCAAAGAAGCAAGGACCAGATTTGTTTTCAAACCGTTTCACTTAAGTGTATTTTTAACCCAGCAATTGTGTTTTTCTCTTGGAAATACGGCCACTATATCCCATCTGGTTCTCTTGTGCTTTGGTAAAACTGGTCTAGAAGCCTTCAGGCTTGCTCACTTCAATGAAATTCTGGAACAGTAGTTCCTGAAGCTGCCCAATTAGGGTCCTTTCAAAGCCATGTTTCTGACAGGCAAGGAAAAGATAGTGTTCTTTTTTTTTTTTTTCAGTGATTCCCATGCTAAGACCCAAACCAGATATTATATAAACAGAACTGCAGTGACTGGGGAGTCTGTTCCTTAGCAACAGTTTGTTAGAAGAGAGTCATTAAGACTCCTGGCCCTGTACCCCCAGGGTAGCCTACATTCTCTTTTGCCCTTTTTCCATTTTTTAATGTTTTACTGCATGATACCACAGTACCACCACAGTCAGATGGTAGTGCAGGGGCAAGTCAAATTTTAGTTTAAGCAGAGTTATGCAAGTTGAACCACATACCCAAATCTGAAGTGCAGATGAGCCTGACATGATTTATCTCTCTTCCTGTATGTAACCATACTGTTTTCCTCCTGCTCATTTTAATGCTGATGAATATGCTGCAGGGAAGGGAGGAACAGACAGCGCTATGCCCACGGGGCCCAAGTTCACAAGTTGCTTCTTATCTGTAGCCACTCTCATTTTTTTCCTGGCAAGAGTTCTAAATAACTCAAAGCAAGCGTTTTATAAAGATCACGCTGTCTGAGGCGTTCATGAAAAATATGAAGACTTAAACAGTAAATCTACAAGCATGACAAGAAGGGAAAAAAGGCAGATAAAACATGTTGGCTCAGCATGATCTGAAATAGATTAGAAAAAGACAGACTGCCAATGCGCTTTGAATGAAATTCTCAGAACTTGTTACCTTCTTGCTGTTCTCTTCTGATCAATAAATTCAAGCAATTCTATTAGTCTGCTAATTCACTTAAATAATATCGAGCATTACTAACCAGAATGAATGAGGCTGGTAATACAGCTCTGAATCAAAGAGTGCAATACATGAGACAGCCCTTTATCTGACTGCATTTTCACAATTCAGTTCTATGATTAGAGACTTCAAACTCTAAAGTATGGAAACTCAGATACGGAGAGCTAGTTATTTAAACTCTTCCCTGTTTAAAAAAACTTGAGTTGTTTAAAGAAGCAAAACTTATCAGTGTGATATACTCATTTTCTCAGCCAACTCTAAAATGACCTTGCTGATTGCACCACACCATCATACTCTTAGAAGGCTGTAAATTCCACAGATGACTAGAAGCGTACTATGACAGAACATGATCCGTCACTGAGAAGTTGTACTGGCTTCTAAAATGCATTATTTGGTACACGCTTTGCTCGGTGAAGATCCTATAAAATCCATATAAAACCAAAATTATCTTCGCTTTATTAGTGAAATTTCAGGAAAGCTAATCTCATGTTCACAAAGGTATGGTTTTGGACATTTGGAGTGAAATTCCTGCCAGATTTATCAAATTGTTCCAAATAGACAGACCTGTTATTTCTAGTTTAAAATTCACGTTTTGATATTTCTTGTGACAGAAATATTAATTTTTTTCAGCATTATACTCTGTTTTATATAAAGATTTTATTACACAGAAGTCAAAAACAGTCTGAAGTCTGAGTAAACCGTACAGAAAACAATACCTATAGACTATACAAACTGGAAGGAGGTAGCTGAAGTTTATCTTTTTTCCTAGACGTACTTACAACGGCAGACCATAGAATGGTTTGGGTTGGAAGGGACCTTAAAGATCCCCCAGTTCCAACCCCCCTGCCCTGGGCAGGGACACCTCCCACCAGACCAGGTTGCTCAAAGCCCCATCCAGCCTGGCCTTGAACCCCTCCAGCGATGGGGCAGCCACAGCTTCTCTGGGCAACCTGTTCCAGTGCCTCACCACATTCACACTAAATTTCTGAGATCTAATCTAAATCTCCCCTCTTTCAGTTTATATGTGTGATGTGACAGATGTGACAGGTAACACTAGACAAAGCTTTATATGACAGCTACTCACATTGTCATTGTTTCCTTTATTTTTTTTTCTATTTTTATTCACAGATTAGAGAGGAAATTAAAGTTTAATGATCCAGACTGCATTCTGTCAGTAGAATTAAGTATGGTTCCAAATGTTTTGAATGTCAGTGTTGGCATTAACCAGCTTTAGTAAGTAAGCAAGACTAAAAACTTTCAGTCCTCTTTGATAAACGTGTTTGAAAAATACCAGGTACATAAATAGATAATTCCCCATTAAATACTTGCGCATTGATTAAGATCTGATTATACTCTACAGAATTCTTTGGTGACGCTGGACCACTTTCTTTCATTTTATACATACAAACAAAAAAAGTTCCTTGGTTAAAATCTTTATTTCATTTGTTCTACTGTTCTTTTGTTTTAAATTTTTGAATTTAATTTTAGCTCAGTCCTTTAAATTTCTTCATTTTATTATATCACAATTGTTGAGCCAGTTATGGAAATAAAAGGCAATGAAATTTCTCATCTTTTAGATGATTAATAATAGCTGTAACATCCATGTCTTTGTGAAGAAGAAGTTAACACGGTATAACTATTAAAATTTTAGAAAAAGTTCAAAGAAAAACTGCTAATGACTTTTAAAAGAGACTTGATTTTAAAATCATATGAGCATGCAAACATTGAGAATGTCTGATAGAGCAAAGTCAAGGTCTACCTTCTATGCTGCAGCCACTGTGAGAATACAATGTCTTTTTGTTGGAGCAAATTCACATTGAAGAAAAACTGAATTCCTAAGGGAGTTTTAAAATATAATAATTAAAGTTAAGGACTTTGAAAAGAGCAGAGTTGAGACTCATTAAAATATTTAATTGCATTTAAATCTGGCTCAGTTAGGCACGACTAAAACTTGTAATAAATTGAAGTATATTCAGTACCATATGTTGAAATTACTCTATCTTCTAAGTTCGTTTCCTCATTAGATGTCAACATAAAAAGACACCATTGCAACTAATACCACTGTTGGTGAGTTCAACAGCCAGGGCAAAGACTAAATAAATATGGAAGATGTACCACCTCCCTCTAAGGACTAGGGCAAATCTTTTTATGTAGGCATTTCGGAGACTGTCATGCCACACTAATTTATTCTAAGAGTTAACTGAAGAATTCAAATCTCACTCCTATTAAGAGAAGTAAAGTATGGAAGAAGAAAACTTAATTTCACTCTTTGCAGTTTTTCCCCAAATGATACTTTGCATTCTCTTATGATTTTAAGTTATTGTTATTTTTAATTTTGAAAAGGAAATCATGACATGAATTATACGGTTGCTCAGAAATACTGAAACCCTAGGAAAGAAAACTACCCAATTTTAGTTCTGTCATGTAAAAAAGTACTGAATTTTAGAAGGGTACATCTAGGATCACAAAAATACTTACGTAAAAATGTAATAGACTACCAACGAAAGAAATCATGATGTAAGAAAATTTTCCACAAACAGTACAAAAGACATAGGTTAATCCTCCTACAGCTGACAAATATCATACAAATATAACAACATAGAAGCTTCTGCAAATCAGTGTCCAATTAGCCTGTATTGCTTCTCCAACAATTGTCAGTGTTGGATGTTTCAAACACAACATTGAAACTCACACAACATCCTTTTATGAAATACTGTTCCTACTCTGATTGGGAGCTAAATTTTCATTTCCCCGTCCCCACGAAACTGAACTTGCTTCAAAATGGTCCCCTTTAAGTCAGTGGGTCATGAGGCATTATTAGAGGTGGCACTGATTATTCACCTCTGCCCTGAAAAACCAAGAAGTCAACAAAAATTTGAATTTTTATCAGTCTGTCACACATTACTGAAGATGTTAGGGGAAAAAAAAAAAAAAACCACAAAACAGAAAAGGAACAAAGCCAGAACAATCCCCTGCTCCTCCCAGCAAAGACACACACCCACATACCAGACTGAATGGAGTGTGAGCAGCCAGAGAAGAAACAGTAAACACATTTTTGTGGTCAGACACATGATGCTGCTAAGATTCACTATGGCTGACATTAAAGGAACTCGAGTTTATGTAGACAAGAAAGTATTTTAATGTTGAACACCAGAAGCATGGATATTTTGCCCAATTCAGCAACCATCGGTTAGTTTTATATGGGAATAGAAGAATGACCCCTTCTGTATAGAGCCAGGTGGAAAAAAGATGACACAAAATATAACACTATTATGATACTTCTGAAAGACATTATTCCCTTGAGTCAAAAAGTTAAGTGGCTTTTAGAGACTATTTTCTACTGCACAATTTTTAAACCTTTGCCAACATTAGGATTTTCTAGTCTTCTGTCTGCAGTGTACAAATATATAGCTGGAGCTGGGGAGTTGCCGGAGGCCTCTCTCACAGATCTTCTTTCTCTCCTTTTAGCTGATCTCTCACTAACTGTCTTGAATACAGAGATAGACCCTTACCTACTCAGTTCTTTCCCTCTGAAAACATCCACATAAAATTCCACCTTTAAGATTTTCTACAAATAAATTATTCCTTAGTATTGCCACAACCATCAAAGTGGTTTCATGCATAAAAAGCTACAAGTACAATTCAAGTATGAAAATAGGAAATAGGAAATAAAAAGAAGTTAAAATATAATTTATTGATAACCATCTGCTTGCCCAGGTCAAATATGTTGAGTTTGAAGACTTTTTTTTCTTTTTGGTTCATTCTACAAATCTAATCTAGAATCTGTACTTTTACCAATTGCCAAGGCGTTATGTGCACGAGGTCTGGAATTCCCAAGCACAAAAAAAATTTTCAAAGAGTTAAAACTCAATCAAAAGCACTTTTATGGCTAAAGGGAGTCTGAGTTAAGTCAAATTCTACTCACCACAGTTAAATGTTCCAGTAAGTATGCCACATCAACCATGTCCGCTAGAATTAGAAGCCTTGTGACAGCTGTAAGCAGAGATCGTGCTGCTTGGACAACAGCCTGCCTCTTAGGCAGATAGCAGGGATCACTGGTAAATGCCTCTGCTGACACCTTTAAGGCTTGACCTGCAAAATGAAGACATAAATTGTCTTAGGCTACATCACAACACTCAGGATAAAAAAAAAGTTAAAACTCAATCAGTTATTTGGCAAGTCACAAGTATTGCCAATAAATCTGGCATCTCTTTGTTGCCCAAATGCCTTGAAATGAAGGTCAATTATTACAGATCATGCACAATGTTCCACATCTTGAATGATATTCCCTTTCTGTTCTTCTGAATCACTTAATTGTAAAATAATTCTCTTAACAAGCACACCATTACTCTTAACTGTACACAACGAGGCCAGCGGAGCTATGTTAAACTTTTCTAGTCACTGCTTTTTATAGTACTAGGTACTTTGCTGTCCTTGCTACTAAACAATTTCTGGTCAGAGAAGAAAATAAAATATTGCTCTTCTCATTATAAATATAAGTAAATGGAAAGAAAATCTTATACACTCAAACATCTGACTTGGACATATAATATGTGAAATCTATGCAATGGAGCTAGTAACTGTGCCAGTGGGCAACAATATACGGCTCTCCAACATGAAATTTTGCAAATGAAATTTAACAAGAACAACAATGACAAACACCCAAGTTTACTTTCAGCAGTCTGTCACGTAGACTTACCCTGAGTAAAAAAAAAAAAAGGCCATTACACTAATTTCTAAAAGCATTTCAAAGTCTATTATCACCTGAGGAGCTTTGCTAGTGATGGCACAACCTTGAGAGAACTCACTCTACACAGAACAGCACTGGAAAATTCTTGTCACACAAACACAAACTGCTAATATAAAAGTTTGACCCTCTCCATCAGCTTGGGAACCAAAGACAGATCAAAAGTCACAAAAATGAATACTTTCAGCTGTGCTAAAATGAGGAAACGATCATTAGTAAACATAGCTATTAAAAGACTACATATTCACGGAGCCAGCCCTTCACTGACAACTGCCTTAAGTATGTGCTGGATTTCAGACGCAACAGGAAAGAAAAACCATGGCATTTCAAAAATTTGACATTGCTCCAGAGTTAAATCCTTTATTATGAAATATTATTTCTACCTAAAAAATTCTAAATTACCTAAGTCTTTGTATAATAATAGGGTACATTTCTCCAAGCAGTCATTTTATCACGGAGGTTTTCTACATAGAAAGAGAGAGAACATGTAGTTTTGGTTTCACTTTGTTCTGCAAATTGTGACCAAAAGTAAGGAGAGAATATTGCCTGCTGAAATAAAATTCACAGTAGCCTTAGCACTGTATAGCTTCGCTCAAAGGCAAGAAGTCTGGACGTGCCTCATGCAGGAACGCTGCTGGCAGGTCTACTTCACAGTATCTGGTCAAGTAAACTCCAAAGCTGAAGTCATACAAGGAGTTTTGCTACCTGAACCAAGCATGTGGTTTTTTCTAAGCTTTGGAGTCCTCAAATCAAAAGCTAGGCAACCAGATTTGTACAAAATGCATGCGATCAGTAATTAATGCATATTGATAGAAATATATACAAACATAAAGGATTTCCTGTAGCTACATATAGACTGTAATGTGCTCCTGCAGTCAGAATTGAATGAGAACTATTCAAGTGCACCAGAGTTTGCCAGACTGGTTCTGTACCTGACTTCATCTTGGGGTTTAACCCCAGATGGCAAACTAGGACAACGTAGATGTTCACTCCCCGCTACACACAATCCCCCCCCACCTCCCAAGTGAGGTAGGAAGAAGAGGGAGGAGAAAAAAAAAATAAACACAACACAAACACTCATGAGTTGAGATAAAGACAGTTTAATAGAAGAGTATTGGAAGAGAAGATAAATGATAATAATAATGGTAAAAGAGTATACAAAATAAAGTGACACAATACAATTGCTCTCACCACCCGATGATCGATTGTCCAGCCCATCACAAGCAGCAATCACAGATTCTCGCTCCCCGGCCTACCCTCATTTATATACATTTATATACTTGGGCCAGCTTGTCCAGTCTACTCTCCCTCTCCACTTCTATGGGAAGCTGAAAAAGTCCTTGACTTAACATAAGCCTTACTTAGCAACAACTAAAACAACGTGTGTTATCAACATTATTCTCAAACTGAACCCGAAACACAGCAGCTACTAGAAAGGAAATTAACTCTATCCCAGCTGAAACCAGGACATTTCATTTCTCAAGATTCAGAGAAAAAACAAGTTTTACTGTTCCTACTAGAAACTGCATTTGAGAAGAATATTGAGCAAATGCTATCGAAATAAACCTGCCAACTACAGAGTCCCCATTCCAGCACCTGAGATAACACTGGACTGATTCTCAGAACACTGAATACTTCCAACATGCTGAAACTCCTCCGTTTTCCAGGAATACCTGTCCCTAAATCCATCTGGTTTTCTCTTGGATTTGTTAAAGTTTTTGTGCAAATCATGTATCTTAAGCACATGCTTAGCAAACACCATAAATAAAAATAACACTAATTTGAGCTCTGGTTCTATCACCTACTACATCACAAAACAGTGAAAGTAAAAAATACCAACTTCATGTGCTCAGAACAGCAAATTAGACCTTTCTTCTAGTAGCTGGTGAGATAACGCACCATAGCTGAGCACACCACAACAAACAGAACTACAGGAAATAAAAATAAAATATTCATCGGAACACCCAATTTTTAAGGGTTTTTATTTCCCCATCGGCAATGGACAGAAACACCTCTCCAGATGAGTACTGTTTTCAGCACTAGAAGTTTCAAAGCACTGATTTAAGCCCAGTAATCTGAGGTAGGGGAAAGTAAACAGAGACAGTAAATCATGCTTACGTGCATACAAATCTTCAGATGTATTTTTGAAGGTAACTACTGCGACTGTTAATAAATTAATAGCAATTTGAGAAATTTTAGTAGGAATTTAAGATAGTAACTCTGGAAATTCATTGTGCCTTAATAAGGACATAGGAAATACACTGCATACTCACTAGCATAAAACAAAAATCCTCGCCCTTTCATTTCTCTTATGACTTCAGATAGAAAGAAAACTTTCCAGATTTATGAGAACAAGCAATGTCAGTGAATAACAAAAACTGTCTTCATTTTATTTTTATAGTATTTAATTACCATCTGTCTGTCCTGCCAATTATTGGTCTGGAATATCTTAAATTTGACATATTATCTTTCAGGCTGTAAAAGTCCAAGTTAACATCAGATGGGTTTTATGTATTTAGAATGTGTACACCATAGTATGAATTCAGACCGTTATAACTGTCAGATTCTGGAAACCATTTGCACAAAACCAGGAACCTGGTACATGCAATGTCTTAATAAGACAAGAGAGCATGAAACAATGCATTTTTTTTCTGCAATTAAGATGTATGAATGTAGAGCTGTCCACCTTGGTCCCACAGGATTCATTTTCACAAATACTGACTAAAGCACCACAGAGATGCTGTTTCCCAAGACAATAAATTTAACATCATCACTGCTTGACTGGCCACCTGGTAACTTTTGAACTTTCTAACCAACTCCAACGAATTTTTTACATAGAGGAAGATATTCAAAGCTAGGTAACTACTTTTCCATGAAAATAAGAAGTCAGGAAAGGGAACAAGTTAAAGCCCTCACTGATGGCAAGCTGGGGCTGGCAATAAAAGCTCACGTGCTACTAAGCTTCAAAAAAATCTACAGAAGGGCTGGGATGCAAATTTGAAGGAAGACAGGCTCTCTTTGTTTCACTATTTATGGACTGACCTCTTTGCTCTTTTAGAAATAGAGAACATCTGAAGTGTTTATAAGGAGAGGAAGAAAACAGCATGCAGTATTCTCCTACCTGTTATTTATTAGCATTTACTTACAAGGTGAACAACCAGACCAGAATCACTACTGGTTTTGCAGTGTCTTGTGCCATCCAAGCAAAGGCAAAACAGCTATTGACTTATTTTAACTCAGCTGTAAACCAGATTTGCAAATAGGTTTATATCCCAAGATGAATGTGGTCTGTTAACCTCACACAATTCCCAGGATAAAAAGATAAGTACCAAGTCGAGTAGGCGACCTTTGGGGAACAGAAAACTTCTTAGGTGCAGAATCTACTGCAGTTCAGAAGAGCTTCTGGTGAAAACTGGTTAAGCCTGGAGAAACTGAGAAGAGAATTAATGAGCGCAAGGCAATAAGAAGAGAAAATAGAACTGGCTACTTTAAGAGGAAAATTTGGAGGGGGGAGAAGAGTGAGAGAATCAACCAACCAGAGAAAGACTATGTGGAATCCTCAGTCCCGTGATTCAGCTCTCTGTGACCCAAGACCTAGGTTGGTGTAGTACAACTCTATGACCTTAGCTGAGAAAATTTTGGTAAGGTGCAAGAGAGTATGTTAGCTAACATCATACAAGGTAAGTAAAAACACCGAGAGAAGTGGAGTTGTCAAGACTATTAATTAGCAGTCAAAGAATCCAAGACCAAAAAAATGCTGACATGAAAAGTCATGAACTTTAGGCAAAAGGCCCAGGAACTTGCAAGATAACAACTCTGCAAAACTGAGCCACAGTTCCAAAGGAGAAACAGAGACCATTGCTTTCCCACATTACTGACGACAGGCCAGAATTACCGGGGGCAATAAATACATTAACACTTTGCCCAGTCACTCATTAGTCTTAGTGTATTTACTGTATCCATTACCCAATGACCAACTACATTTTATTTTTTAAGTTCTGTGTATCCTGTTAGTAGAGTCTCTGTGCACAATGGTCCAAACAAAACTGACCAGGAAAGCAGATTCTGGAACTGGTTGGTTAGAAAAGAGTGAAAATACTGAGTTGTAAGAAGCCCAGACAAGAGGGAACAGTGGGCCTGTGAGTTAGGAACTGAAGGAATCAGGAGAGAAACAAGATACAGCTTAGCTGAGGATAGGAGACAGTGATATTACCAGGAATATTTGATTAGAGTTGGAAAGAAAAAGATGACCATCTGACAGCACAGCAGCTCCTCAGAAACCTCTAATGTAATGTTTCCCCCTACCCATAAACATAAGGCTGAACTGCACGTTCACAGGCCCTACATGGGATTATTTGCCCAGGTCTCTGCTATTGTGCCTTACAGAAAAGAACGGCCATATGGATTTGGGTGTCCTTCAAGCACCTTAGATGCTTCAAAACCTTGAATAGTCCTAAAATGTGAAAATAGCACCATTTCAGCACTGATATCTTCTGGGTACTTGAGCCACAAAGATTAAGGGACAGAGCATCTCCTGTATGAGGAAAGGTCAAGAGAGCAGGCTAGAGAAGAGAAAGCTCAGAGGAATCTTATCAGCATATATAAATACCTGAAGGGAGGGTGCAAGGAAGGCAGAGCCAGACTGTTCCCAGTGATGCCCCGTGACGGGGCAAGAGGCAATAGGTACAAACTGACACACAGGACGTTCCGTATAAATATCAGAAAACATTTTTTCACTGTGAGAGCGACTTAGCAGTGGCACAGGCCAACCGGGAAGGCTGTGGAGTCTCCATGCCTGAAGATATTCAAAAGCTGACTGGACATGCTCCTGGGCAGACTGCTGGCCCTGTCTTAGCCAGGGGGTTGGACCAGATGACGTCCAGAGGTCCCTTCAAACCTCAACCATTCTGTGGTTCTGTGAGTCAGTGTGAGCAAAGACAAGACAGAAGGGTCTGACTATGTCCAACGCCTTAGAAATGAGTTGGACATAAGATGAGATGGCCAGATGAACAAGTATAAAATCATGACCCTAAAACAGAGCAATGAGATGCAGTCTAGACAGATAGGAGCTATGAGCACAAGCAGCAGAAAATGACAGCTCCGACAACAACATGATGTTATAACTTTCTTACAATGCAGTAGATGGCATGACAGTTTGATGCAATTTCATCCATTTTATTGTAATTCCCATCAAGTGGATATTCTTCCATAATTACATTTGTCACAAACAATGAAACGTGAAAGACAGTGCCTTTTTAGTGATACAAATGGGGAAGCAGAAAGATGGGAGTATTCACAGTATTTCAACTATTTTAGATATTCAAATGAGAAGCAATTCAAAGAACCAAGGTCTGGATATTTCATAACTACATAATTATTGGAAGGCTGATACTTCTAAGACTCTATTCAGCACACACAGATAGATGATTCCCAAAGTAAACGGCGTTACTACCATTAGCTAATCAGCTACTGACTGCCACGGTCAAATGACCACTACTTACGCGTGTGCTTGAGCACAGAGAAAAGTAAAAAACAAAAACAAAAACCAAACAGTTCAGGCACAGGTAATTTTTAAAAAAGTTAGAGGATCCATGCACTTTATCCAGCACCAAAAATATCCAAAAACCTACATAAAGATTCCTTTAAAAACAAGTCAACTGTAAGACTCTTGGCAAATTTGCTGTTAGCAAGTAGCTGACAAAAGGTACACACTTGTGCTGGGCTGCTAGCCGATGGCAGACAATCTGTCCACACAGATACTTGCAGTAACACCACTAACTGCAGTTAGTGAGCACCCCTCAGAGACAGTGTTCAACATCACACTCAGGCAACAGCTAAATGTTCTTTATTGGTTTAGGCAAGACTGACAGAATTACACTTTCTTCATTTATTTGAGTAGATTTTCTTTCTCCTACTAAATCCTGTCTAAGCATCACATTTCTCTCGCTTCTATTTGTTTTTACATCTGGCTTTCTCCTCTCATTTTTAACTGCAGCAGTGCAAATTCCACATGGAATGCAGTTAATTTTATGCCATTCTTGTGTCCTCCCACACAGAGGTATTGTTGCCAAGAAAGTCCTGTCACCCGCTTCTGTGAACTGCACCCTTAGAGACTGACGGATTTACAGTTCCAGAGAAACAAATGTCTCAAAGGGAGCCCATAGACTAAGGGAGGGAGGGAGGTATCAGGCCTAGTAAAAAAAGAGATGATTTCAATCTTTCTGGTCTTAAGCTTGAGAGAAAAAAAAAAAGAAAAAAAATCAATGGTTTATACTAATAATACAAAACTTATAAACTCTCATTTACACCAGTATTTTGCAACCTCAGGTTCCACAGGCATGAACTAACACATAAGTAGAATCAGAGATGTACTAGAGAAGGCTGGGAGTCAATGTCACATCAGACCACAAAACAACCTACCCTTTATAAAAACAAGAGCTTAAACAATACTACTCACTAGTATAATCACCTGTTCTGCTCCCAGAAATACCATCTCCATCTGCTACAGCAGATAAAGGATTCTGCTTCAGCCATCCAGAAGTGACACTATCAGTGTCAGGGCAAAGCACAATGATACCTCCTCCATGTTCCTAACATTCAACACCACAATAACTCAGATTCTCACAATAGCTTTCTGTAGATGTTACAGGACATTTTTCTCCTGCCACACAGTCTCTTACCCCACTCAGATACCACTGTATTTTGTTGCATTGTAATTATTTCACCACTGCATATCAGGAAGTTCCACTTCCACATCTCATACAGTTCTTTCTAATGTGTAATCAGAGCCACCACACACCCCCCTTCATGCCTTACACCCATCTCTTCATTCTCCCTTTCCCACTCAGGGACACTTGATCCAGTGATGGTGAAATAAGAAACTTTTCTACAAGGGATCTGTTCTTGGTTTGATGCAAAGGGTGTGCAGCACAGATTATTTTGAGACACTTGAGTATGTAAATTCTGTCTCCCAGAATAAAAGTCCCTTAGATGCAGAGCATACACATATACCTCTTAATATAAGATGAGAAAGCTACACTTATTTTTAAGATTTGGGGGAAAGGAGGGAGGAACAAATAAGAATATAGGATAATACAAGAGACCGCTATCCCCTTCCTTTAGTAAATATCCTTACAGTACATTCTCCATTTCTTGCCAGTGAATGATAGTTTCTTCTATGCCAGCAAAATCTTGCCTTTCCTGTTTAATGTCAAAAGACATTAAATATGGACATTTGAAATGTCAAATTATTTTTTCTAATTTCCTCTTAAAGAGTAACTGCAGGCTCAAAAGGTAACTGCAGCAAGTAACTCGCTTTCAGTTCACTGTTACGTGTGATGAAAGGCTTATCTAGGAACACACTTGGGCATGATAACAGCTAAATGCATGAAACATTATCATTGCAGTAGATAGAAACAACACAGACAACAACTGTTTTGTTTCTGACCATATATAGTCAGTAAGCAACAGCAATAACTACCAAACATTTTAGCTATGTACAGCTGTACAGCTGTTTGAAAACTATAAGCAATCACACCTTGATGTAAAAAAAAAATCACTATGCGAAGTATAACGCTTCACTTTAATGCGAATTCCCAAGAGAATGTTTCCCCACACAAACTACATCACTGGTTTGTCTTAAAACCGATTAAATATCAGAATAAGGATATTAATTATAGCCTGATGCTTAGTGTCAGAAGCATTCACAGTTGAATAATGTTTCTTATTCCTTTGTACATGGGTCAGTTATTTTACTGTTGATTCACAGCACATTGAGTCACCACAGCAATTTTTTTTAAATACTGTATACATGAAATCTGGCAGTGAGAATTTTTCAAAACACTTACATTTGGGTTTATTACACTACTTTAGAACAAAAAAGTACCCTTTAACAAAGCTTCACCAAACCAGATCAACAAGAAAACATGGTAGGTCTTCAGTTACGAAGCTAGTGGATTTCTGGGTGATGCACTTAGTGTACCACCCACAGGCCTGCCTGATGACTCATTTAGTAGACTTCCAGAAGAACGTGAACCAAGATGTAGACAGAGATAGGCCTTAAAAAGTACTTTCTTGAGAGTAAGCTCAAAGAAAAAAATTTATTCCTTTTATTCCCCAAAACATTATTATGAACAGGATTATCAACAGCAGCTTGAAAGAAGTCTATCACTAAAAGGAACCCCTACTAATGAGCTCCAGAAGTAACAAACCAGCATTTTTACACTGGTGATTGACATTCAAAAGAAATAAGCATTTAATTCTCATGTTATAGTCTTCAACTCAACAAGCTCAGTGAGTGACACAAGCTAAAACATGAGAAGAAAGAGAGTATTTATTCTTTCCAGATGTTGGTGTGCAACTCTGGGACTGTTCGGTTCACATCTGAGTGAAATTATCTAGAGCATTCCTTCAAAATTCCACTGCACAGTAAATACAAGCTGTGGCCATATGCAAAAATTCATAATTTATTCAAGAGCATATTAATAAAATATCTGCCAGTCACCACAGAAAAATATGCCCACAGAAAATTAAATACTATATGCTGTGGCATGCATAGCAGGTGACTGCATGCAAGCGCAGTTTACGACCCACATCCTCTCAAAGAGCTTCAAGTAAATAACACGAGGCATTTCACAGCAGCAGAATGTGACTTGAATAACAGGCAATAAAGTAATATATGATGTGGCAAACCACAAATTAAAAATAATACACAGTTGCAAAGGACTAAAAATATCTGCAAAATTAACATACTGCTATTTATTTTACAATTGTTCACCAACTTCTTAAAACTAACCTGTGTGGTTTGGCAAATCCTTGGAGGAAGATCGGCTGTGAATACTCAATTTGTCATTGCATAACGATAGGTGATAACATGGACTTAACTTTCTTTTAAAATGTATGAGGTGTATATAATCTACTTTATGTATTATTTATTTTTGTAGTTATCTCTGGTCTTGGCTGAGAATCAATAAATAAATTGAAAATGTGAAATATTTTTATATTATCTATGTATAAAAATCAATATAAAACTATATATTTTATTCTTGTCTTGTGTTATCTGCCTGGAATGGATGTGCTAACATTTTAAGAGTACTCAAAAATGAATTATTTTTTTAAAAGCCTCAGCTGATCAGTGTGACAGATAACAATGATATTTGCTGGTCATAACACTTTTAATCACAAAGGACCTTAAGGTACCTCAGACACCATATGCGTATATCAAACTCTAAAATGCAGCCATCTCTGGATCCAGAGGAAGCCAAT
The DNA here is from genome assembly GCA_013399435.1 of Arenaria interpres. Lineage (NCBI taxonomy): Eukaryota > Metazoa > Chordata > Aves > Charadriiformes > Scolopacidae > Arenaria > Arenaria interpres. The sequence continues at coordinate 248,157 of VXAK01015757.1, forward strand.
AGCTGGTAAGCACTACCCTGAACAACAGCAGAGACTCAGAAGCTGGCCCAGCTGCACATGGAGGAAGACAAAAGATTAAAAAAAAAAATCTTCATTAAGTTGCAACCTTAGTAAGAGCAGGGTGACATAAGGACCTGATTTAAATGGTTAACACACAGTCCTTCAGGCACAAGTTGTCACATGGCATAAGAACATAGAGCACACTGCTCGGTAGTGAAAAGGCAACTGAAGCCTACTTTGCCCTCTGATAAAGCCAAGGCTGGTTGCTAGCTCATTCAACAACATGGCCTGACAACAACTTTATGGTACAGACCATTGTTCTTTGCTTGTCTGCTCCTATTTGTTTGGGAAGGCTTTCATTAGGCTCTCTTAATCTGATTCCAGGCAACCCTCGGGAACCATTTGTTTACAAATTTCATGGAGCACTAATGAAAGGACATTCTCAAATGACCAGACACTAAAAGCATTTCTCTTCTGTACCCTTTTCCTCTAAAACCTTCTCCTGAATCAGTCTTCAAGGCTGACTTCTGCAGAAATACATTTGGGATGTCTGTCATCCAGCTTACTGCTATTTGAGCCTGACCTTCATATTCACTCAAAAGGCCCTGATTATTCGTGGAGAGAGTAAAAACCAAAGTAACAAAGAGGTTGAAAGAAAGTGGCTGATACAGAGTTCTGAGCAGATCGCAAAACCCAGTCCTGTTTTGGGAGACTGCTTGGAAATAGGGAGATAAGTCATGAGAAAATAGAATGTAGCAAAACTCAAAGATGAGCTGCTCTATCATAAGGGGATGACTCTTACAGTAGGTTAAAGAATCCATCTTCCTTCTACTGAAGTCTCAAAATGGAACTGCTACAACTTCCAAAATTAAGTCCTTACCACTGGATAAAAGAGGGAAGATTTCCGTTTTCAAATTTTTAACTAAAAGGCATTAATTCATTTCAAGAACAGCATTAACGCATGCATTAACTTAAATTTGTGCTTACCAGCCACAAAAATTAACAAGGGGCATCCTGTCTTCATTGGAGAAAAAAAAAAAAAAGAAAAAAAAACCAAAGACACCACAACAAAACTTCCACTGGTGTAAGTGTTTTTGCGTAATGGGGCCCTGCTTGCACACTTTACCTCCTTAAAAGTGGTATCTGAGAAAATATAATTAGACAACAAAGTTCAGACATGCACATCAAAGCACATTTCTCATGGATATCCTAGCTTCATGTTGACACCAGTGTTACATGGTTAAACTAATTCCTTTTGGTGCCTAAATTATTTGTCATATACTTACTCTCTTTCTGGACATCAGCAAGTGCTGCATGAAGTTCCTCTTTAAACACAGTTGCTTCCTTAGCAATTTTTTCCCCTTTGTCCAACAGATTCCAAGTGGCTTCTTCCACAGAAGCTAGCAAGACACGAGCTCTTTTGGAACGGCCCTTTTTCTTACTAGAAGGATTCTGTGGACAGTTCACTAGTGTTGTGACCTACATTTAGAAGAAATAAGAGACAATAGTGGTGTAAGTTCTATAATAAGTGAATTTTACATTGTTTTCAAATTAAAAAAAAAAGGTCAAATTAATATAGTTGAGAACAAGCAATGAGACTCCCTCTGCTACAGACAGTCAAGCTCTGCATCCATAATGAGAATGGGCAAAACTACTCAATCAAATTTGACAGAATTTTACTTAATATGCCTCATCTTCTTATTCTTCTTTCTGTATGATCAAAGCAAAGTCAACAGAAATCTCACTGTTGTATTAACTCTGATGTAAACTCCTGACGCTGCTTATTTTAACATTTCCTCATTAAAAAAAAAAATAAAAAATTATTGATGCTACTTGAGGAAGCTTCAGCCAAGGCAGGAATTAGAATCAGTGCTGAATCTTCCCATGCTTCCAGCTTAAATCTCCCAAGTAATCTCAGAAGCAACTATCCAAAATGAGTATGGAGACATCTCAAAACGCTATCTCTTCTTACAAAAGAGGACTGCAGTGGGCAGAAGTCAGCACCTCAGAATTCTCAGGATGGCTCTCAACATAAAAATCGTACATCATTTTACTCAGAATGTATGCTTACTGCAGTTTTGTCCAAATTATGCTTTTGACCACTGCACTTCAACATCCATAAAGAACTTATTTATATATAGCATCCCACTCCACATTCCTCATCATCTGACCACAGCCTCCACATTCCTACAGAATGTTTCTCACAGACTATTCTCTAAGGCATTGCTTGAGCTGTCACACCAAGGAAAGATTTCTAAAAGATTTTGAAAGAAAAGTTTTATATAGATATTGTAAGACATATTTTATTTTCATTAAGTTCACTGATGTTTTTTAATCTTCCTTCTACCCTGTTCTCTGTGCCAGAACATGGATAGTATAATATTAAGTACAGATCTAGATGTGTTCAATGAACACATTTTATAGAACTGCCTCATTTTGTTAAACGGCATTCCAATCACCAACAATATTGTATTAGCAAAAGATGGGTATGAATTTCTCCGTCCAGCAGGCAAACTTAGCTAATGGCTGCAGTACAGCTTGGGGTTTGAGCTGGTCTGTGGAAAAGGGCTCCTTTCACAGGTGCCCAATGAGAAGTGCACTGCCTGGGCCGTAGCTCACCTTTAAACCTTGCGCATGAGTTCACGCGTTTTAGTGCTTTCCATAAATCAGTATTTTTAAAAGTAACTGACAAACATCCTCTAGGAAGCATTTCTATAAACACATCTTTGAAAGACAAACGCCCTGACCTCTACATCCTTTGCATGGAGTTTAGTGGGGAAAAGGACCAGCCATTTGACATTGACTGCTTTGGTATGTCACATGCAGACAGCAACATAAATAGCTCTGGTTCAGACAGTTAAACAGGTCTTGGGTATTTTTCTGACTGTGGCTCAAAGAAAGTAAATGAAATTATTTCTTGCACACAAATGAGCCAGTTGGTAGAGAATGTACTGGGAATAAGAATCTTAATATCTTTGATTTTTACAAGCCCTATAACATTATTTCTAGAGCATTTAATGCAGTTTCAATGATCATATTTTTTAAGAGTGAGTTAGATTACAGGCGGATGCTTCCAACATGAAAGACATAAAATACTATAAAAAAAACTATTAAAAGACATTTTTAAAATGCCTTTACTACTTAATTACCATTCCCAGAAAAGAATATATTCTATTTCTCAGATTTTTACTGTAATCTCCTTTTTATGTAAAATATTATTTTATGTACTGTTCATTCATATGTTTTGGAGGAGGAGGAAAGGAAACAAAACAAATGGAAAAATATGAAAAAATAATCATTTCTGCAAGTGAAAACTCTTGACTGTAAGACCCTTAATCTTCAGCATCACCATCAGAAAATATCAGAAGCAGCTTCCAATCTCAAATTCAAGTTAAAACTTGATAGGTAGTTCTTGGCTCATGGAGTTTAAGGAATACAGAAAAATTACTCCAAATTCTCTAACAGAGAATCCCAATGTTGAATGCAAAAATTTTATGCAGATCCTACACAGAAATAATTGAACTACACAGTAGCTGATACAGTGTCCTTTTGATCCACTGTCAACACAGCTTGTACTGCAGTGGCAGAATACACAGTCAAAATGAGATCGTTAGAAGAAAAAAGAACAACATAGCTCCATTAATCCTTCTCATGTCCGACTGCGTTTCCCAGTTATTAACACCTCCTTACTGCCATGTGCAGCAGGTCTCCCAGCATCCCATGGAAATCATTGTCAAGAGGTTATTTTGTATCTCCGGGAGAAGCAACAGAGTTGTGCTAAAGGCACAAGGTTGTTTTTTTTAAGTGAGATTTTCAAGCCCATATGCCATCACAGCTGCAAAGCTGAATCACGTTGTTGTTGGCTGTTATAGCCATTATTTGTTAGGCTGAAAGGGAGGGATTTTTTGTCATGGTTATCCCAATGACTGAATTTCTAAGGAACTGTGCAGCAGTTCTTCCAATGCTATATTCAGTTCCTACCAGCCTTTACAGACAATCTTTTAATATTGCAGTGGTTGAGGAAGCAATGTCTTGGTACTTTGAGTATCAAAATATTTGGTTCACCTTTGATATTAATATCAAAGTATCTTATAGCATCAATAATAAAACACTCTTTTTTGTTAAAAATTTAGTTCAGTGCAATCCCTAGACATCTGGGGAAAAAAGTGATCTAATGGCAACAGCAGAACCCCCTGCTTACTGTTTCAAATACCAGTCAGATGTCTGAGGATAACAAAGCACTGCCCATACAGATAAACACTGATTAATCACTTTCAGCATGCAGAAAGTAAACTCCCTATACATAGCACTAACACCAACAGTGTATGTTTCCTGTGTGAGCAAGCTTTTGTCAGTGTGGATGACAGGTGAGAATAAATGCCTTTCAACTTGCATGTTTTTCCATCAGTGATGCAAGAGACTCTAGAACACATGGATGTTTTTATGTATTCTGTAAAATTTACCTATCTTTTGTAGCCATAAACTGTAATTGTTACATAGTATGGCAAAGAGATTAAACAGAGATAAAGCAAGAGGATACTTTTCAATTTCCAATTGTTGTATTTTGTGAGTAAATCTAGCACTGGCATGACAAAAATTAGACATCAGCTATGTACTGATTGCTTTACACTAATTGCTCCATGACAGAGCACATCTCTGATAAAAGCCCAGAATTAAAGAAAGATTGTTTGTTTGAGCATGCACCCAATTTACATCAAGGCAGCTGTCAGCTGAATTATGTCAATTTTGACAACTACCACTTTGAGTGTGCCAGATGCATTGATAGGAACTTTACCTAAAGCCTTCCTTTCAAAACTAATGTCAGAGCACCTGGAATAAAATAAAATAAAGGCCAGAGACAGAGAGAACCCATTCTGGTGAGGGGGTAAATAGACCAGATTAAAGAAACTTTTTTGCAGTACTTAGAAAACAGAGCGCAGCTAGCAGTACGTCCCCATGATAGTGTAATTTATAAGGCTGGACACAGAATTGCACTAATGCAGTTATGCCACTTCCAATATATGAGCCGCTATCTCTGCACACCCCTGCAGAGCACTATTTGAACTTACCACCCTGAGTCAGGCCACTGTTTGGGATGCAAAGAGGGATACGCAGTGAGACTGCCACCCCTACAACCCCTCAAACATTGGAATTTAGGGGCGTTGTTTTACACCAAGGATGGAGAAGCTGCCAAGTCACAGAGGGTTTGATACAAAACAATGTGTCATACTGTTTTCATAGTTTCAAAGTGATCACCGTTGCAAATTGCATGTTGCAGAGGAAAGAGAGAGAATCTAGAAAAGTCTTTTGGAAAGTTACTTCCACATGGGCTGCTTTTGCCTTAATTTTCTCCCACACTGATGCTGTTAACCTAATGGTTGCTCTAACACTTAGCATACCTGACTAGGACAAACTTCAGAAAAGCTCAAACACTTCCACTGCCTCTTTTATACCAGAACATTACAAGACTATTAAATAAATAAATTAGAACATAAATCTCAAAGTTAAACTGTGTTCAAAGCAGCAGCTGCCAAGTGAATCGGGCCAGAGCATACTACTATTCATTTTTATCTGTGACTGGACTGATTCTCTTTCTAATCATAGATCAGTTTTCTTTTATCGCCTTTCCAGCATCTCAATCATCCTTCATTGAGTATTAGTTTTAATCCCTGCTTTTGCATTTTCAAAATTTTATCTGTCTCCTTCCCACTCAAAATGCAAGTTTCCCTTCCACAGTTCTGTTACGAAACAAACAAAGCATTAAGGTTGAGAGAGGGAACAGAGCCAAAATCATAATCTCTTTGAACCAAAGCATTTCCATTTTTAACAGACTCAAGCTTTTTAAAGATGATTGAGAAGAGCTTTAAAAAATAAAAAAATAAAAAAAAATAGATGGCTCCTTTGTTTTGTTCTGGAACTGTATTTCTTTGTTTTGTCAGGTTTCTTTGATCATGCAGAACTCAGGCCAAAATTTACATTTCTTCATCTCCTCTAAAAATACCTAGTGTAGCAGCTTGCTACAGTCTGACCTACTGGTATACAAGAGAAGATTTTAAAATGCAGTCTATCAAGACACCCATTCCTACTACTCTGAAACTAATTTTATAATCCATCCACATACGATGCTCCAGCTTGACAACTTCCCAGAAACCACTGAACTGTTAACTGAGGTTTTATGCAGCGTCAATCACACCCAGGCAAAAATAAATGAAGGCAAACAAAATGAGTGAGAGGCAGTTCCGTTAATAACAGCTGGAAATGAAGTAACGACAAAAAGAAAAGGTTACTTTCTGAAAATAAGAATCTTCCAGAAGAGACAAACCAGTAACAGAGGAAAAAATGATCAAGTCAAAAATAAGAGAAGAAATGTCAAAGATGATAATGAAAAATGAATAAAAGGATGAGTTTGGGAGAGGCAAAAGATCCATATGGGGAAAATAAAACTTTATTTTTTAATGAGAAACTTTTTTAATGAATTAACTGATTTTTAAAAGTTCTAGAACTGTTCTAAAGCATAATCAGCACCTCTTGGCTTTTCCAATCTTTTAGAGCACATACAGCACTTCTGGAATAAAGAAAGTATTTTTTCTGACATGGAAGTCCAAATAAACATGAAAATCATCACACCAAACATACTCATCATTTTATTGTCCTCATCCTTCATGTCTGTACTCTTCCCTCCAATCATTATGTGCTGCCTCTTTAATTATAATCTTACTGTTCCCCTGTATCTGGTCACCACCCCTTGGCAAGCCCAGGGAAACAGCAGGCAAAGGACTGGCTCCCAGGACAGAGAAGGAAAGATGTCATCAGAGTCCTGTGTGTGAAAAGAAGTGCATTCCTGGAATAACAAAATTTGCCATGTACTTAAGTGGCTGAGTGCAATCAAATGAAGCCCACAAGTGGTACAAGAAAAAAAAAAATATATTTTTTTTAATATCTATCTAAGTACAATACTAAGATTTTCACTCTTAATTAAAACTATTTTATTGATTTCTTTTTTAAAAAATAGAGAAGTTGCAAATTGAAAGAATGGAAGTAATAGGAAATCTGGTAGATATGTCCTTACCTTTTTTAAATAAACTGTACATCCCCAATTCTTACATGTATATAAATAAAACAACAGCTAGAGTACAGTATTCAGTATGGCTTTGCTCTATTTACAAATGGTCATCCTCTCAGTATCAGTTTTGTTTGTTGATTGTTAACAGAACCTATTTAACAAAAAGTTATTGTCTTGTAAGAGGCATTACTCAAAGAGCCTGGAGATATCTTAATCAACCAACCGCTGAAACTACTTTATAGCCATTATACCTGACTATCCTCACAACCTGAAAAACAACAAATTATTCTATGTACATTAGCAACAGAAAGAAAACTCTGAATGAAGTCCACCTTTCTGTACCTACACAAACTGCAGCCAGAGCAGTGACTGCCATGTAAACGTACCATCCAGCACCACGAAAAGAATACTAAATAAGCAGCGTACAGCTGTGACAAGTAGCTTGATCTACAACATCTTGGCAAAGCTGAAGGACAGTGATAAACTGGTATCCTTGTGCTCTGTGTAACTGACTAATGAAATGCAGGTGCCCCAGCATCTTTGTTCCAAGTAAAAAGTAAGAGGAAATTCAAAATAGCCAGAGTTTCAAAACAGAAGATGTCCTTTCTGTTCTTTACTCTGTGACATCGCTACACAGGTCTTTTAGCACTTTCTTAGTTACGCACATTAATTGCAAAATGAGGTCAGGTCTTCTGCAAGCAGGTCCTTTCTGTTGCATTAAAAAAACGTTTCTAATCCATATCAAATATAGAGATAATGAGAGAAACTTTAACACACTAAGGCATTTAACCAGTGAATACCTGAAAAAAAACTAGAATTAACAGTAAAATTGCTCCTCCTAAAAAAAGCCAAAACCAACCAAAACCAGTTTTAACAGAAAACCTGAAAGCATTTTTGTAAATCCCTCAGTCCAAGTTTTCTTTAGTTGGAAGCAAAAGCACTAATACAGGTTTATGCAATATACAACAATTGCACTGTTCTTAAGTTCTCTCTTCTAAAATGCATCAGAATGCAATTCTTTTTAAAAATTTCAAAATTCAAAATTTCACCTACATATTTCAAGGCTTGTCTTTTCCACTCTGTCCGCTAATTACAATATGAAACTTTTCATGTCTTGGAAATGCATTTGCAGTTTGTTGTACATTTAAACCTCCACTAGATAATACTGTACAATAGACTAGCTAGAACATGCAACATTTGCTACATTTGCTACTGTGTAGCATTTGCAAAAAATGGAAGCAACTAAATAAATGACCAAATCTGGAAGAAGACAGATCCCCCTGGACAGTTTCCAAGTCAAACTACAAGTACAGAAGAGCTGAGGGTACATCGTTCATAATAGCATCGTTAACCAGGGTTCTTCAGACTTACTCCTTTCCATCTATAGTTATCCAATTTTTTTTCTGCAATATTAAAATACCTGAATTATCAATGGTTCCAGTAATTTCTCCACTGTAAACGTCTGGATTTGCAGATCCCGAGGATCAATTTTCAGTTTAATACTTGGCACTCTTGATGACATTTCACCTACGTACAAAAGGAAAAAAAAAAAAGCAATAAGCAATTATTAGCCACAACCGCAAGTCTCATCGCCCTCTGGCAGAGCCCAGAGACTGCCTACTATAGTACCACCTTGGTTCTGTACTGTATGATGAATATGAATTTTTCTGATTCCTTATTTCTAAGTTGTGAAAAAAATATGCAGATGCTTGCATAAACTGTAAAATAATAGATTTAAAGCACATCTAACTCCTTGTGTTTTCTTCTAGATTTCTAAATTGACTATATACTGAAAAAATACAGAAGGATAACTGCATTAGAAGATCTTTGAATATAAGATCTCCAGTAGTCAATAAAAAGGAGCTTTAAAGCAAAAAATATATACTACATTATTGAATTTATCGCAGGACAAAAAAGTTAATGCTATGTGCACAATACCTGTATCTTATTCCATATGCCAAATTACAGTGGCCATAATGAACATTTTACAAACAAAAATATATACAGCAGCTCTTAAGAGTCCTGGCAATTAATAGCAGGAGAAATTGAAACATGTAGTTCTTTTACACCCTGTAATAACAAATATTTTCTAAGTGTCAAGACAGATTAAGTCAAGAAAGCCTACTACGGAAGTCAATAAGATCAAATTAAACCTAAGTAAGGTCCCTAAAGTGAATAAATCATTCATTAGGAGCTTGATCCAAAGTCCACTGATGTTAATTTAAGGGTTTTCACTGAGTTCACCGGCCCGTGGTTCAGGCCTTTAGCTGCAGTGAAATGTGTGTGTGCCAACAAAGAATTATAGCTGTGCTTTAGTGGGAATGCAACTGATTATTGCCCCAAAATAAAAGACATTTTAAATTTTCCAGTAGCTTAACTTCCCATAAAACATAGCTCAGCAAAGCCTTTTTAGCCAATAAAGACTTCACACACACATATAATGGATATCTGTCCTTTTTAAGCAGGACTTACTAAAACCATTGCTGCTGTATAATAAACTAATAAGGTACTGCAATTGTGCCGACTAAAGAGATACATTGTGACCTTCCCGTGAACCTAGCATTGATTCACTACAACACAGTAGGTTTAGGGTTTCTATAGCAAGTTGTGTAGAAACAGATCCAAATTGTTCATCACAGAATAATTATCCAAATTTCACTTGTAAGCAAAGATAATGTAAAGGATAATTAAAGAATTAAGGTTAAAGGTAATTTAGGGTTTTGCCATTCTTAGTAAAAGTTATACAAGTGCCAAGTTTATATTTTTATTACAAGCTATACTAGTCACAGCCTTAAGTTCCCGCAGATTCAGCTGCATACAGTCAGGTGATAGCATATGTAAAGAACTAATTTTTCAGTTTTAATTCCAAGTCAAAAGATAAACAGAATAAAAACTTGAGATCAGACTGACCAAAATTACACTTTTCCTTCCATGGAAATTCATAATAGAAAGAGAACGCTAGAAATGTCAATGCAAATTATTTGGCCATATTTTACACGTTTAACTTTTAGATACTTATAACAAACCCCAAGAAAATAGAATTTGAGACTCTCAAAATTGCCCGTGTCAGTGGTTCTCCTTCTGTCCAATGAATCAGTAGCTAGGATACCCCCAGTTTTGAAACATCCCCATTTACTTAACCTCTGTTTGAAGGGAACTGAGCCCCCTCATCGTTCACCACTTCAGAAACAAGTGGTGGCTCCTAGTCAGAAAAAAGGTCTGCAGCTCCTTTGCTAGCTCAAATTGTTATGCATTCTCCCTCACGTGATGAAGTTGTAGCTGTGCAAGCCTACAGTCCACATCTCCTTTTCACAAAGCTTCAGTGCAGCTGTTACAACGTGCTTTGAGACAGATGACTCAGTATCTTCTGCTGGTTCATTCAGCTCAGAACAAAACAGGCTGAAAACACAGCAATAGAGGCTGGCGGTTAGGGCATGCTCCTGAAAGGCAAAATATTTTGTTTCCAAACTTTGCTTAACCAATGTTTTCAGAATTACGGACCAAGAAGAACCACATGAGACAGAAAACACGAGAAGTCAAACAACTCAAAATATCAACAAGCACATTCGACATAATAAATGTCCTACTGAATCAGATCAACAGTCCATCTAGCCCAGCATGTTTGTTATGGTCAGGCTATTTACAGAGGGCACGCAAGCCCAGCCATTTCCTGTGGTTCATTCTTCCAATACTTCTCCAGCATCCAGAACTGTTTATGATAGATGTTAGAGGACAGTATCCCTACCTAGCACCTATTTAAAGGACATACTGTTCATGAATCTGTCAAATCTTTTTAAATTTTTTTATTTTAAAAAATATTTCAAAAAAATTAAAACCCCAGAAATTTGTCAGGATGGTAGTATTTAGTAGCTCAATAAATCAAGAGGAAAAGTACTGGCATGAAAAGGTATAAAACCCCATAGGATGAAAAAAAAGAACAACTGGAAGAGAGCAACTCTGAATCATCAAGGCTCAACCTGTTACAGAGAAGCAATAGAAGCCAACCCTTCCTCATCTGACTCATTGGGAACAGAGGGAATATTAAGGCTTAGTTTGGTGGTTTATCAGTCCTAGCTCTCTACTGTGCCTATCAATCCACAAACAATCATTTTGCATTCCTCAGCTTTACACATACCACTTTCAGAACCTTCTTAGGCACAAGAAAAGTTGCCCACACAAAAGCCATGTACAACTAGAGTGCTCACCTGTTTCTTCCCCTCTCCCTCCACCCCTCCCGCTTCAGTTTCTTTGGGGTTTTGGGGGGGTTGTTTTGTTTTAGTTGGAGTGCAATGGCACCGTGCACGCAATCTGACTGGTAAAAATCCAACACGGTATGGGCATACACTGAGACCAACACCAGAACTTGTTTACAAAAAAAGCTTACATCATTTAAATCATCTGTATTCAGGAATAATTTCTTAAACGCTTACATCTAAGTAGAACTAACTGTGTTCTCCTTACCCCTTTGCACTAAGGAAGTAACCAGAGTGCAAAAACAGATTAAACCGGACTATACAGATCAACCATCTGAAAAACTGTCAATGAGGGCAAGCCTCTATTAAGCAGTCATGCGCATTTCTTACTTCCATAGGAGTATTCAGTTGTTTGCACCTTATAAGGAGAGCTTCATACAGGCAAGAAATAATGGGTAACTACCTTGGCTAAAGTACTGACTTAAAATAATTCTAACTTAATCTCTTTATCCTTCTTTCCTGCTAAGACCGGTTTTGTGGTTTCAAAGCTCAGCTTTTGTTCCTTTCAGTTTTAATTCCAGTAAGTTTTCTGAAAACTAACAATGACTTTCTAAGATTACAAAGCTGCACTGAGAGTAAACTAGAGGTTACACACGTTATCCTTATGTCTGTAATGTCCAATGACTCTTCCATTCATTTTGGCAGTTCTTTTGACTTCATAACTTCACAATTAACTATACCGTATGTCCCCAAACAGTACAATAGCTTAGATCACCATTATCACACATCTTAGTATCTCAGTAACATTCAGTTTGAAAAAGGATATCTCAAATGTGAAGGACTGAAAAATACTTTAGGTTGTTGGGGCTTTCTGTGGGGTTTTTGAGGTGGGGGATGGTTGGTTGGTTGTTTTTTGTTGTTGAGTTTGCTTGTGGTTGTTGGGGTTTTTTTAAGCAAAGTGAATTCTTCAGGACAAAAGTTTTATACAGCTTCTACCTGACTGCATATTTTAGACACCATTTAGTCTTTACAGAACCATGAAATTGGAAAAAAAAAAAAAAAAAAAAAAAAAAAAANCCATGAAATTGGAAAAAAAAAAAAAAAGACAGACAAACATTGTAATCAGTTCTTGATAATACGCTGTATATCTTGCGACAAAGAAAGAAATAAGGCAGGCTCTCAGAGACAAATTCACAATCACCCAGAGGGCTTCACACAACTCAGGTCATGGGGAAAGCGCAACTCCTCCTGGTTTCCTTATATTGTGCACATAACATCCCTGGTGAACTGAGCTCTGCAACAAGAGCTTATTCTTACAGCTCAGGCCAAAGACATGCCCACTCTATACTCACACAAGGATTTCATGATTAATTTAATCTGTAGTGATTCTTTGCATTAATACCCATTGGTTGTCTGTGGAAACTGAAAACTAAAGTGAAACCAATTTCTCAGCCATGTAGCTCTTTGGAAATATACAATTACGTATGTAGAGTCTGTAAACCTCAAGAGTGAGATATCTAGTACAAAATGCAAAGGGCCAGCACCTATTAACTGCATCATTTTATTGAACAATGAATATTCAGAAAGGTTCTGTGTCTGCAAACCAGATTAAAATTCAAGTTTTCTTGTAGCTACATCTACATAGTTATTTCCAGCAACATTTGCTATACTAGCAAGGGAGCTATCAGTAACTTAGAACAAGATTCACACCGACACTCAGACCTCCACACAATCTCTTGAATTCAAGAAAGAAAACATTAAGAGAAGACCCTTTTTAACCTGTTAATGTGAGATTTCCCACAGTACCAATAACTCGCTCTGAAAGCCACAAACATCATTCACATCCCTGCTTTTCAGTTAGCTTCAACTGCAATTCATTCCTGCATTGCTATTTAATGGCTTCTTAAAGTGTGTCTCCCATAATAAAAATAGTAGTGCATGCATCTTTGTTCAACTCTCTGGTGTTGACAAATAGTGTGTCATTTCTGTGCCCACCTGTCAGCATGTTGGTGCAGCCTGTGAACATACAGCAGAGAAGCACCCACGTCACTGAAAAGCTCTTTCTGCTGTGTTTACCCCTGAATCAAACGGCCTTCGAATTCAACAAGATACTCTCCTCCAGCTTCACTGGGATTGCATCAAACCACATCATTTCACACTCTTGAAAAGAAAGACTTTTTAGCATCTGCAATTCACTGGTTCCTTAAATCTTTCACAAACACTTCAATGAATCTACCTTTTATTCCCATTTAAAAATAAAAAATAAAAATCTTTATGATATTGCTCGTTCACAAGCCTTATCTTTGTCATTTGTACAAGCCTCCCAGTATATGAGTACTTCTTGAAAACCATCACAACTGTTGCAAATACATGGTATTGATTGCACTGTGAATCTTTTTCTTGTCGAGACATAAATCAGTTGCAAGGGGACAGGTAAGAACTGGATGGAGACAGCAGTTCATGCTTCTACTGAGATTTGAAGAAATCACTAGATGATTTTCAGGGTTTTTTTTCCTACATATACACTCATGCTTTAACTTTGTGGTGGCTTCCCCTGAATTCCTTGATACAAAGGAAATAAAACCTTTGCTATTTGCAGCAAGCACTGATCCCCATTCTCTCAGCACAACTTCCCGTGCTACAGGCCATCTACTATGATCAGATCTTTTCTAAAATTTGGCAGACAAAAACATAGTTGTAATTATAGTCACTTTCTCTTACTAGAGAACACTGTGCTCCAGAATCCTACCACTGAGCAGTCTCAAACTTGGGAAGTGTTACAAATCCAATTCCATTTTTGCAGATCAGAAAAATGTGAATCCATCTGCTGTGACTTTCCCCTTGCTGGGTTTTTGTGTTGGGTTTTTTTTTTGTTTAGGTTTGAAGTTTTCTTAACCTAAGCATATTATCTAACATAAGCATTTCCATTCTTTGCTTGAGCCCTGGCTCAAACAGCTTTTGAACTCAACAGTAGCTTTTTAGTCTTGGGTCAGGCCCATAAATTATCAATTGAAAGTCAATTCCAAAAATGATTGTTTCTGAAAATTTCAATTATGTTCTAAGGTATAAATAACCTACTTAATGGCTTACTTGCTGATGCTAGTCTTTTTAAGAGGAAGAAAAAAAACAGTAAAGCAGCCAAAATATGAATTCAAGCTTGCAAGCCAATGCAGTGAAGACTGCAAAATCTTAAATTATTTTGATTCTGCAACTAAATGTTTTTAACTTACCTGGATTTCCTTACTGTTATTTACCATATTAGCTAATCAGTATTTAAATAGGATTTTTTTCGGTTGTTACATCAAGGCAAGATTAATGGCTTTGAGCAACCAAATATCGTGGAAGGTGTCCCTACCAATGGCAGGGGGGTTGGAACTATATGATCCTTAAGGTCCCTTCCAACTCTAACGATCCTATGATTCTTATATGTGATACAAAAATAGGCAGCCAGTAAAGATCATTCTGGGGTTTTCTCTGATATTTCCACTAAGAAAGTGAACTTCTGTCCTTACAGACCATCTTCATTAAGACAACAAATTTCGGTGCCTGCCTCAGGAAAAAGGAAGAACCATAGTCCATCTTCTATTTTTCTAAAATGCATATGTCTACTCCAGTATAATATGCCCTCTAATTACAGCAGGGATCTTGACTGCAAGATATTTTGGTAAAAGGCTGCTATAACCTCACACTCAGTTAAATTAACCTTTACAGTAGGCAATTTCAGCACTGTAGACCAGCAGCTCTTACAACACTTAGGATGTTAAGCATGTGTCACAAGATACAGTTCTGCCTCAGAACAGCCAGAAAAGCAACCACCTGCACGTTCCTACCAAGTGCTACAAACTTTAAGATAATGAGAATTTTGTTTTTTCAACAGACGTGTCCAAACTGAAACTGCTGAGTCTTTTTGTGTAAGAAAAAAAGACACAGAAAAACAGTCAAAGTTTGTATTTATCTGCAATACAATGTGAACATAGTACCTGCAGCTTTTAAACAATCTATAACTACAATGTATACAGACACAGATAAACTAATTAGTGTCAGAAAGCAGAGCCAAAGACAATCTGCATAAATTAGAAAACGTTATCTTTAGAATCCATTTCCTGCTAGATCATTAGAAAGCCAACAGCACATCACTCACCTATCCTAGAATATAAATGGTCCATATTCAGCACTAAAGCAACTGTCTATGTAATTTCCTTGTGTTAGGAACTTCAGTGCAACTGCTATGGCTCACTATTTGGCTTCTGAGGCATCTGCAAGGGACTGCCTCACAAGCTCTCCAGTGTATTTCAGGATGACTGACAGGACACAGTGGCTGCTGGAGGGGTGGCAGGGGGATGGGCATCCTTAAAGCTACATACTAGAGCACTAACATGTCAAAAAAATTAAAGTTAAAAAGCTTCTGAACAATTAGATGACATGAACCATGTCACTACTGATACTTCGGGTGCTTACTTTCATAATTTTCATCACAGCTGTTGTTTTCCCATACATTCTGATTGTATGCCAACTTTTGCCTCAGGCAATGACTCAGTCTCAGACTTTTGAGCTGGACAGCAAAGGGATTCATAAGGCTCTCGCACAGTAACTTGGCACCAAATTTGTTTTGAGTATTTTTTTTCTTTTGTATGTTGCTCTACACTGACATACGATATATTATCCTATCAATTTCATAAAATGCACAGGCCTAATGGCTTCTGAAAAACAGGGAAGGCAAGAAAAAATATTAAAACAAAGTCGTCTGGATTAGTATTTTTAAACAAGATACACGTGGACAGGACATCTGAGGACTTCCAAGATGTGAAATGTTGCTGGGAATATGTAATATAATATGTTTTCTTATTTGTTCTTAATTTTAATATTTGTTATACAGCTTCATCAACCAGTGCCAACACTACTCTGGGAATCGAATTTGTTAGTCTTTTTGCTACAGAGTCAGTATAGTAAGTGCAAATCAGGTTTTATAGAGGCCACAAACACAGTCACTGTGTTTTATTTAAATCCTCTAGCTGATAACAAGAAATAAGATATTCAGAATGCTAAAATGTAGTAGTTCTGTTTGCAATACTACAGCATGGGCTTTTTTTGCTTGAAGACCAGCTGTATTTTGCAGGCCAGACCATGCCCTGGAATGGAGCGATACCTCTGACACCTGGGAAGGATCTGGCCCATTTAGCACCGGAGAAAAGTCTATAATGCACCTGCCCAATTATTTAAACTTCCATACAAAACTGTCAGGTTACACTCTAACCACCTCAAGTTTTATCACTTCTTATCACTAGTAGCAGGAAGCATGGCTGTCAGTGCAAAGACACCACCAAGGAAAGAGGAGCTGGAGAATTGAAGAAGGTAGCAAGATTCAGATCTGTTAATAACACTTATTCACTGAAGGTTATTTTATTCCAACAGGCTTTGCATTTCAGTGTATATTTGCAGTGAAGTAACTGGATGATAATCTTTAACACTGAGAGCAAAAAAGAAAGCAAACAGGTTTTCTTACATTCCCTTTCACTTCCCTCTGTGTCTAGTTCCTCCCTAGAGCAATTTTTTAATCCATTGGCCAACTTAACCACATCTGAAAAGCAGCTGAAATTCTCAAGGACACAAGATTTCCACCACGTTCTTCAACGTAGTTTTCGTTATAAATAGATTCCTATATCACCCATTACGATGAATCTAACAAGGAAAAGAACATAGCATAAGCCTAGTTCTTATTGGATACCAGAAAATCTGCATGCAAAGGAACAGGTTATGACTGACCTAATAGCGTGAAAAGCTTTAATTCAAGTTTATCAGAAAAAAGTTTGAGATGGGGAAAGCATTACACCTCAACAAACCTGTCTCATGCAGACTTTCTGATGTCTAGTGAGATAGCAAATGAATATTTTTCCCAGGGTTATAACATTCAGAACATTTCTACAGTGTATTCCATCAAAGAACTTTTTCAAGCAGAGGTCATCTTCCAATGTCACATAATGAAATAGAATCACAGAGAAAAAATTGTTTACTCAACATCACACAGAATGCCAGCGGCAGAATCAGGAATGGGGTGCTGGGACACAACCACCTAGTCACTAAAGCACCTTACTGACACTTGCTTTAACTGAGGCCAATGAACAGGCTAAGAGTAAAACATTTCCAAACACAAATTACACTATAAATCTAAATAATATAAACTCATTTTTCATACTCAAAGTTACCCAGATATTAGTATTTGTTATTCTTAGTAAAGTAAGCTAATGCATTCTTCTCCCTAAAGATACTATCAAAATTACTGCCTTGGTTCAATGCATGCACTTCTGGCCAGCTGAAACACACTGACAAATTCTAGGAGATTTTCCAGCAGAGGTGTGAATCCTACAGCCTGACCAGCTACAGAACTTTTGGCTTTGCACTAGCATGCCAGACTCTCCTTTTCAACAAACAGCTATCCAAAAATGCCTGTTTTGGTCCTGAGCCTACAGCCACAGCAAGGAAAATCTTCTCCACTTAAGTGTAACCATGGAAACTTTTGAACCTGACAATGCTCTCACTGTATTAGCAGTAAACTAAATAATTCCACTGATACCAATGAAATTCTAATGGACATGCATCATTATGGGTGACAGCAGAATCAAAAAAAGATCCTCCTTGGTTTAGAAATGCTTTACCAATCTTATCTTCATAACAGGAATGTTTTTGCAGGTACTGGAGTTTTTGGTCTCAAAACTGCACGTTGTAACATTTAAGATATTGAAAAAGCATTTACTTCAAAAAAGACCAAAAAAAAAAGGTGGTGTAACATCAGACAGCAGCATTTCATTCAAAAGGAAAAGGTTTTCATTAATAATCTTTGGACCCATTTCAAATTCTTAAAGAAAAAACAAAATCCTTCCACATGAGTCTCTGTGCTATTTTCACTGCGTGCACTTTCAGCACGGAACCAGGACCCCTCTCTACTTAAGTGGCACAAAGTTCCTACATGGATGGCTATCCTGTGCTGGTAATGATAGGTTAAGAAGGTCTGGCTCCAAGCCCTCCCTTTTGTTATCACTTTTAAAGTGTTCCTATCTCTATCCAGAACCAGAGACTCTGTTTAAATAAAGTTCAAGTTGACCTTCCACTAAAAATAGGATATTGTTCAACTCATTTGAAAAAAAAAAAAAAAAAAGACAACAAAAAATTCCATGATGTGCTACTAAAAGGCTTTTAAACTTCATTTTTGCTAAATGCAATCGCCTCATTTCCCATTTTTGTTATTTGCTGAGGGTTATCTATCGCAACATTATACTATACTGTTTTGCTTAACAAACATCTCTCTTACTCAGTTGCAATGAGGCTGAAACACACAGTTTTGCCTTCTATTCATAGAGCTGCTACTCTTGCCAACTGATTTTCTTGTTTCATACCAATGCATTACCCCAGGATGCTTCACTATCACATACCATTCTATGTAACTATTTTCAAACTGATATAAAGGTTTGCATTATTTGTTTTGTCCAATGACCCAAACACTATAATTCTTCCCTGTTGTCTACAGACATGCACAAAACAACTGCAAAATTAAGGACAGCATGTGATTGATACTTCTTAAGTATATACAAAATTTGACATATTCATGAAAATATAACAGAAATTGTTATCAGAAACTCCATCATTTTGGATGTTGGCAAGCAGATGGTTAGCTAGCACCTACAAAAGCATGATATGAAAAACAGGGGACAGAAAAACAACTTTTAAGCAAAACCATAATCCCACCATGCCATGGCTGTATACACCCTATTTGCTCTATCAACTCAGACAATCAGTTTCAAATCAAAACATGGTTCAGAAGAAAAACCCTACTTAGTTGATACCTCATTTCTAGTGAAAAAGCTTCAGAAGTAAAGACTGAAAACAGGAATGTTTTCATTTTGACCTCCGCTCTTATTCCAACTCAAAAGGATTTGACTAAAGGGCAACCATAAAATACATTTAAAAAACAAAACAAAACCCCAAAACTACACATCAAAAAAACTCAAAAATCAAACCAAATACCCACACCAAAACAACCGAACTTTGTCCTATTCTTAATGAGTTGGTCGATGTGGGGAAACTAGTCCACCTAGGAACAGAACAGCAACAATTTATTATGCATTTTTCTAAATGCCTGTCACCAGGGCTAATTCTTTGCTGTTGGGCTTCATTAGCTCTGAACATAGCTCTTGTCTTTAATAAGAGGACTCCAAATGGATTTTACATAATAGAAAATTGTCCTAGTGTACATAAAGGTTTTGAAATATGGTGAGTGTTATATCCAATGTAACAGCCCTCCATTACCCTTCACTTATGAACAGGTGCCCTTTATATTTTAAAATAAAATATAATTGTATGAAATTGCCTATTACAGTAATTCAGAATTTTCAACGCTAAGGTGGTAAATATATGTTTACATAAACTTTCCTTGCATTAGATGCAAAAGTACCAGGAGCTAAGTTAAACTTTTAAAAATAACAGCATCGATGCAACATTTTATCCTTCTTTTTCCAATATTCCCGTATGTTTTTTCATATTTGGAAAATATGCAAACACATTGCACACTTTGGCTACTGGCTTCAAATAACAAGATCATGATGATTAAAAACACTCAAAATATTTTTAAAAAAATCATGTTTAAAAGTTCTTTTTCTAGAAAGTTGGTTAAGAAAACCAGCTTTTTAAGTCAAACTTTTGAAGTGATTGTTTGATTAAGGAACTATAGTTCCAGTCACAGCTTCATATTCTTTCACTATGTGGAAAACTCCATTCTTCTTCAATCTTACCTTTTGTATCAAGAAGCTAACAAGAGATCCTAGAAACAGCTCTGTGAAGAACTTCTATCGATGCAGCTTGACTCCAGAGGCACTGACATGAGACAGCAAATGGTTGCCTGTCATTCCTCTTCTACAAGAAACAAAATAGGAGGGGAAAAGAGTCAAAACGGGGAGGGCAGTACCCATTTGGGACCTCCTCCTAAACTGTTAGTTCCTGACTTCACTGACAACTTGCTACTGAAAATACCACTTAAAGAAGCCCTAAGCTCATTCCTGGTCTCGGAAACATGGTTTGGCATTGAGCTTTTAGACCCTAAATCAGAGACCATCAAAGTCAATGGCAAAGCCAGCTCAAAAATCAATGAAGTTTAGGTTGAACATGAGAGGGAAAAGGGAAGAAGGAAAGCAAAGGTCATTACTGAAAAACCTGGGTCAAATATAGTAGTAATGTATATATCATAAGAGTTCATACAAATAATGCTGTACCTGACAATCTTCCTCATTTACCTTCATAAAATACTCAGAACATATTTCCAGATAGATAATCCCACATTTATAAGATTTTCCACCAAGGTAGCCATTTAAGATATAGACAAGAGCAAAGTTTTGCTAATTCACTATTACCCTGAAGTATAGTACAAAATAGCCCTCATGTAAAAAAAATGCTGGAAACTCTGAAAGGCCTACGTTGCTCAATACTTGTATCTATTCTGCTAGAGACTCTCTATTCTGCTGCTTAAGATCTTAATGGTCTTAAACCATTCAGTCTGAAAATTTGTATGATGTCCATGTATGAGGTTGAATTTCCTTTTTGGAAAATTTCAACCACAGCAGTTTGGCTATTTTCAGTCGATTTAGAGGTAAAAAGGGCACTGGCAGCCTGCAGGTTGAGGTAATCTCACACCAGTTAACAGCATTGGAGAGGCTCAACTAGGGGGAAAAAAAAAAAAAGAGACCCGAGGAAGAAGCACATATTGTAACTACTCACAGGTGAGGAAAAAAACCCAAGACTTAGAGAGACATAAGAGACACTGCTGAAATGGCTGGAAGGAATTAAAACAAACCAAAAAAAAAAAAATTCACGTTTGGGTTCTGCAGCGGCCAACCAATTTCAGTAGCATCTTACGCGCTTAAAGCTGCATAGAAGGAAAAGATTTGAAAGTCAGACAAAGGTGTATACAGAACATCTTACAGAAGATTTTGTTCCCCTGCAAAAGCATCAAATATTATTCATAGAAACTAAGCAGATTTTTCTTGATGATATAATAATTTATTATGGGGAAATGTACCTGGTATTGCCATGTTAAACTTACAATTTTATTCATAATTCACTCTTCTCAGAATTTTTTCAAAATTCAACCTTGAAGGATAATCCTTTCTTTGCTCACCTTCATGAATTTAGCAGGCATAAACAACAATAGCTACAGAAGAAAGCTGCTGGACTAAGAAAGATTTAATTTTCTGAGCACTGTACTAAAATTATGTAATGCAATCCAATTCTAAATCTTACTAAATGCAGTTAGTATTTCTCATCTCTCTTATTTACTTCAATGTTATTTGAAAATTAAGAACAAACGGAAGCACCATTTACTTAACTACGATATTCAACATAGACAAGTAAAGTTACATAGCTAACCCTATTAGACTTTTTTTAATCATTAGGTCTTTGTAACTACATCAGTGCTTTGTTTATGAAGCAAAATACTGCAGTGGTGAACAGAGATCCTCTGTATTTTAACAGGTAGGCTAGGGAGGGGTGTGGGAAATGCTAGTTTTATTTAAAGTTCTTTTGTCCTGTCGTTTACATTATCAAATGAGGAATAGGATTCAGCTGGTTAAGCTAAGCAGCTACTGCCATTTTAGATACTGTAGGGTATCCATCATACAAGCCTCTGGGGTACCGCAGCTCTCCCATGGACTTCAACCACATATGCCAGGGCTGGATACAGGGATCAGGCTGTAAGTGTCTAAAATGGCTCTAGACACATACACTTAGGCACCTGCATCATTCCCAAGTTGTCTTTATCTTAAGAAGTCCTCCTTGTTGCTATAAAGCTTTTCCACTCAAACTTGGGTTTGATAGGTCACCTGTGAAACACTTAAAGTGGTAGGCACGTGTAATTACAAGAAAGCACTGCAGATACTGAATTTATGCAGTACCCACTGCAGCACCAATTCGTAAGCTGTATTACAATATTTCACACCCAATATCTAAAAATAGGTTCATGGTATAGATTACTGTAAACTACAGTATACTATACTTTTCCACCCTGCCTGTCCCAAATTTCCTTAATAACCTTTGTCGAACGTTGTCCAAGCCTCTTTAACATTTGCTCTCTATTAACTAGCTGTAACTCCTTACCTCATAACTTTTACATCTTGCTACATTTAATCCTCTGACTTGTGTACCTAGCTCATCTTTCACTAACTACACTGAGCAGTGTTAATCTGGTTTTGTGCAATGTATTGCTGGTCAATCAAACCTGATGGTATCCACACAGAAATATTAGTTTTCACCACAGAAATAAGAGTGATTTCGCTGTGAAAACTCCACTAAACCAATAATGAAAAACTTGTAGGAGATCTTCTTTCATTCCCTTATTCCATATCTATATTTATTTTTTTAAAAAAAATTTGTATTTTTAGCTAGATGAAGTTACTCTTTTGTTCAAAGATTTCTATCCTTTCTGTTACATTTATTAAATTTACAAGTTAGATGATCATTCATTCAGGAACTTACAGAATTCAGTAGCTTCTTACAGGCCAGCAGTTTGGCAAATCCTCTGACAAATTACAAGAGCTATATCAAAAGGTAATAGAGAAAAAAGGCAACAGCAAAAGAAAACAAAACCTCTTTCCCTCCATTTCTCTCTCCAATTCATGGTGCTTGTTCAGAAGGATTACCTCAGAAGCTCTGGTGACTTCAGGGCTGCAGTCAGAATTGCTAAATTTTGAACAACAGTCAAGCTATCCCAAGCAAACAAAAATAAGCACCTTATTACAGAAGGCCCTGAAAGAACTTTCAAATTTTACTAAGGCAGTTGCTGGTAAGTGTCGAGAGGAATGTTTGTACTAATATACCACAATCGGCTGCAGAGGTGAGCGCCATGCGTTTCCCTGGCGAGATGGACAAAAGCATAAGACACTACACTAAAGAACATCTGTCAAAAACCCTCTTATTTTTAATAAAATATACTTTTTTCCTATTTATATGCTCATACCATTCATGCCACAGAAGTCACTTTAAAATCGCAACACAGCTCTAAGCAAAAAACAACCAGGTCCATGATACACCAGAGTATCTAGAAATGCCCTTCTGGGCCACATTCTCTTTTCGGCAAGACAGAACACTAATGTACCTCTTTTTTTTCCCCCCTGAGTCTTCTCAAATTCAACGTGGAGAAAGGCTGAGTGTCCCAATAGCCTGTTGAAGCCACACACTCCGGTTAGAAGCCACATTCTAACATGTCCGCCCCTTCTCCTCCACAGGTGCTCTCGCCCTACGACTTTAGGCGGGTACGAAAGCCACATGCCCCAGGGGCGGGTCTGAGGAGCGGGGGAGCCCACCCGACCCGTTGCCGCCCTGTTCTCCTCACACCGCTCCGGCCCCGACCGGCAGCCGACGGGGACCGGGAGGATGAGCCTGGCCGCAGCCCCCTGACAGGAGAGGCGAAGCCGGGCCGCAGCCCCCTGACAGGAGAGGCGGGAAGATGGCGCCCGACGGCTCCGCGCGCGCCCCCGGCAGGCAGGCGGCGAGCTGAGGAGGCGCCGTCCCTTCCTCCTCCGCACAGGTAATCCATGAGGGAATCTCACTCTTTTAACTCGCCCGCTGCCCGCCAAACTGCTCCTCAGTGAGCAAAGTGGCTTCTTTTTCAACGTGCAATGAACAGCTCTCGTTGTGCTGTCTGCTGGCCTACCAAGAGAGAGCCATTCCCGGAACAGGCTCCTGGGAAGGCCTGACGCCACAAGGCCGCTTCAGCTCCCCGGGAGCGGAAAATGACTTTTCCACAAACAGATGCTGCTATTGGCAAATGTTCCGGCCAAATCCACTTCCCAGCAGTGGTTGTGAGAATTCAACGTACACATGTACACTAAGCCTATTTGTTGTTTGGAGGGTTTTGGGTTTTTTTTGTTTGGTTGGTTTTTTTTTTTAAGTCAAATAATTTAATGTTGGTGTTTATGTATCAATCTTTCTAACATAAGCTGTTTTTTCAGGTGGAGGTTTTTCTCTCTGTTTTACTAACTATTGTGATTTTTTTTTCCTTTGGTTCACAAGGCAAGGTTCTGCTTTTGTATGCTCTGCTACAGGACTGTGGGTAGAATTTCACCGCTTTGAATGAGAGCTAGACCTAGTCAGACCCAGCACTCTGGAACTCTAATAAATCAAATTTCCAATCAAACAAGGTATCCATAAAAACAAATCAAATTTCAACTCATACATGCATTGGGTGGCCACAATCTGTAGTGCATCCCAATCTTGGTCCGTGATCATCCAGGTGAGGACCCTGGATGATTAACTTTAGGGTTTCATGCCTCTCGCGTACCTGGATTTCATTCTCTCAGAAGGCAAGTCAAAAAGTCGTAACTGGTGAGTGGCTGAATCTAGCCCCAACATGGCATTGGGGCATGGAAAGAGTGTGTGACCAGAAGTGGGACCTTAGACTTACCCCTGTGTCCACCAGTATAGGTGTCATCATATTTGCTTAAATAATTTAGACTACACTAGGCCAAAGGAAATTTTAAAGTCAAAATCTTAAACAAAATTTCACACTGCTACAGTAACTTCTGATGTTAGCTGTCATTTGCATAATTTCAGAAATAATTTATTTTTTTTTTTCCCTGTCAGGACATTCCAGTATTCTGGCTGTCCATTTGCCTTCAACTACTATCTGTAAGTAATTTCAGTAATTTCATTCTATTTTCAGTTGCTTTACTAATTTATTTACTTTTAATGGAAGTACTGAGTAGAGTTAATATATTTGACATTTGTACACTATTATTTACTTGTCAGAACTGTAATTGAATTCATAAGCTATAATTTTATACAAACAATAGATAATATTATTTAAAGAGAAAACTATAAAAACAGCCTGCTTACAAGGCATTGCTTCCCACTACTCCTGAGAAGGCATACAGTATGAATTTAGCAGTTTGGAAGCTTAAATTGCAAAATTAATCATACCACCATGAGCACGAGTAATGAAACAGCAGCGCCTGCAGTTCCTGAACCCATGTTTAGGTCTTCTCAGGATCCACACAAAGAGAAGAAACAAATCTCAAGACTTCCATTGCTTGAGGTTTATTTCTTCAAACTATTTTTTCATTCCCAATTTCACTGGGAATATTTTTCTTAAGTAGGAATGTAGGCCCTAAAGGTGAGGAAAAAAAACAAAGATCAACAAAGTTTAGAATATTCATGAAGATGACAAGGCTCCCAGACAATTCAACAAAAGCATCTTACCACTGTGTTTCTCCACATGCAGCCCAACAGTGACAGAATACGTCAACAAAACTACGTATAAAATCAAACTTGTAACCATGAGTGCTAATATTGTATACCATAGATTTCTGCACAAGCCAAATGCTAACTGTAGATGTGTAATTTGTACGTCTTTTAATACTGTATAACAATGTGTATGTAGAAACTTAGTTTGAAACAAAGACAACATTGAGCTGAAAGAGCCATGGTAAAATGACTTTAAAGAATAATCAAAGTTGCGTCTATTCTATCTGTTACTGAGTTTTAGCTTTCCTACCTTCAAGATCCTATAATTAAAAATATACCAAGTATTTGATTTTGCATGTATAAAGAATCGCAAAGGTTTATTGCTGCAATCTATCACTGAGGCTTAATAGGAATTAAAGTTAGAGTGGTCATTTGCCCAGGATAATTGCAACCTGTCAATACTACAAATAGATTTTTCTGTTTAGGCACAAATGTGTGTTTCAGGGTTAAGCCAACTACTGATCAACAAGGCGATTCTCTGATGAGGGGATTTTTTTCATAATTGCCCACTACCATCTCATTTAAGCTTTCTTCTAAAGCATCTGGTAACAGGGAGGTACTAACAAAAATCAGGACTAGATGCACCTACTGGTTTTACCCAATATCATAATTCCTCTGTTTGCATAAAGACAAGGAGAAAAATAGCCTGTAAAACAAAACACAAAGGTTTTAATTATAACTATTAAATAGACTCTGTATATATTATTTGGGGGTTAAGGGGGAGGTGTCTACCAAACTGGAGAAATATGGTGAAATGAAAAATGAAATAAAAACGTCTTGTATTTTAAGATTTTAATCATACAAAAGAGAATTATTTGAAGTCAGTCAGGGTCTCCATACCTACACAGGGATCTGTGCTCAGAACAGGAACAAAAGTCAAGCAGTATAGAATGGGAGCCAAAAGCATATTTTATTGTCATACAGGTGGTAAATACCTTACACTCTATTTACAGCGTGGCAGATGCACTGTGAAAGCCAGGTCTAATACCATGAGGGTATTTTTGGCACACAGAGTGGCATTTTCATATGATATTTAGCATACTCAGATTTTGAAAGCATATGCACTTACCTGCAACATTAGAGGTATTTGCCTATCCACTTACCTTGTTCCTGTTTTCATAAAAATGTACTGTGTGTATAAAACAGTTGCAAGCAGAAACATGGAATATGCTTTTTGTAGAAAACCCAATAAATCTGTTAAAAATCCATTAAGGAAAAAGGCCCCAAATCCAGGAGTGAACTGCAGACATGCCTAGATTTACTAAGATTATTTACTTAAAAATAAGGATGCAGTTAAACATTTGGTTGCACTGACGCCTACAATGATCTTCAGTGACATAATTTGATAATCTTGTAACACTGAACCTGTAATTTCATTAAAATGTAAGTACAACTACTAGCACTTATCTAAAAAGCATCCAGTACTGAATACATGAGAAGATTAAAGGGAAAAGCAGGCTCTATACCGTCTGTTAACTTCAAGAGTCAAATTTTCAAGAGTTAGATGAAAGCTTCAACATAAAATTGCACGCCTCTCTTTGGGTATGCATGGATGTTCAGACACCTAAATTAATATTTAGCTGCATAAGTAGGCTTAGCAAACAGTACACGTTTATTCATATACTTGTGTTGACAGATGTCATACTTCCTTCTTTTCAAATGTTGCTTTAACTAAGTTGATTAAGCATCTGTGAGCAGAGCAAGGCAGATGCACAGGAAGCTGCAGCTATGTTTGCACACAATGAACATGTCAGTCAAAAGCATCAGCACTTTTTCAACACTACACTGCCAACAGCGTTAAGTCCTTGACCAGAAGGGACCAGCACTAGAAGAACAGTTTGCTTTACGAAACTATGAGGAAT
Organism: Arenaria interpres; assembly: GCA_013399435.1. Classification (NCBI taxonomy): domain Eukaryota; kingdom Metazoa; phylum Chordata; class Aves; order Charadriiformes; family Scolopacidae; genus Arenaria; species Arenaria interpres. Next base: position 275,555 of record VXAK01015757.1, read on the forward strand.
TGTTTGTAATTTTTCTAAATAACATCTATAAAAATACCTTGTTATATCAATTAATTCCATGGAAGCTGCCCAGCAGCTATTACATTGCAACACGTTTTGTCATGATTGACAAATTTAAAATTATTAGAAGTTCCATATGTCATAACCAGGGACCTGAGCCATCTGGGTCCTCCAGTTCTTGTCATCCTCTAGTTGCAGTTCAGTCCCAGAATAAATTCTATATTCACAAAAATTACAGCTATCCATAGCAGGAAAAGAAAATAGCAAAATAACATATATATTTAATGAGAACATTTCTCTGTTTCAGGACAGAGAAGGGTTTTTTTTAGGGTTGTCTCTCTGAGACTATACGGGTACTCACTCTTCATATCTGAGGGAGACCAGAAGAACGGAAGCCAGAGCAGAGCTCTGACTTCAAGTAACAAAAGGCACTAAAAGTTTCTAAAAATGCTGCTATCCCCCAAACAGTAATTAATGTCTTACTCTCAATAAAGGAAAGGATTTTTGTCTTTTCCATTATCCAGATAAACATCTGCAATATTCATTAAATAGTCTTTCAGTTTAAGATAGCAGGATTCCATTCTACATTTCTAATGTCACTGCAGGATTACTAGATCAGATTGTGTCAATTCTTAAGCACTTTGGTTGATTGAAAGTCCTCTTGCATTTTCTCATGCCAGAATTAGCATTTCAGTCTTTAGCTGTCCTGGTGCTGTAAATGCGGGGTCAAGAAAATAAAGCGAAGCAGGTAAAATACATTACAAGCCAGCAATCCCTTAATATGGGATTTTAGTATACTTGTCAGAATGTTTTCAACCAAACAGAAGGGAAGTGGAGCACCATCATACCAGCCCAAACAAAGAGACAGGAGCCCCAAAAGGAGGAAACGCAATGCTAAATCAGGGGAAGGGGCTGATCGTGTTTGATAACAAACAGTGAAGAGGAGCACAGTACAGGGTTCTGAACTAGGAAAGGAAGTAGGAAACATACCTGTGTCATGAAAGAATTACCTGGGTCCTTCCCAAAATAAATTGTGCCAGAAAGCATACTAAGATGAAATGCAAACTCCTTGAAACTTGACGACTCTACTGACTACTTAATTAAGGAGAATTCTCAAAGAACATGCAAAAAATAATTCTATATTAGTATCTGTTTCACAGGCAAGGTAATTTGGTGTAGTGGTTAGAATTTTAAGTGATGAATAATAGCTTCTCATTTTATTGAGCATTCATATCTAATGGTCTCCATGTGTCTTAATGGAATTAGCAACAAAAACTTGGAGAAAAGCTAAATAAATCACTGTTCCCCAAATGATCCTGATTGTAAGGATACTGTATAAAGAAGCATACCAGAAATAATATGCATTTAACATCAGTCTTACATCATGACTATATCTATTATGCATAAGATAAATGGAAACAGCAAGTGGTCCCTAAGGGACTTTTCAGTGATACCAGAAGTTCTTACTTCTTCAGTAAAACCTCCCAAAGTTTAGGATAAATCAAATACAGAATGTTTTAATACAGAAGAATAGTGTTAAAAACTAATTATATATTTAAGAATTTGACTAAAGTAGACTTAAGAGTAAGGGTGTACAGCCCAGCATGAACAAACTACTACGTGGGAGAGTTTATGAAGCAATAGCCTACAGGGGCAGGCTATAGCATGGTTATATAGCAGCTCCAAAACGAAGCCACTGTTGATTCTGTACCTGAAATTGGTCCCCAAATCCATTCTTAGGCACACAGAATGGAAAGTTTCAGCCATATAGGGTTCTCTGAAGTAAATCTTATTTGTATTGATTTTATGGTTTAGGCAATCAGCTTTTAAAATCATCTACAAAGGTAATTGATAAAATGGGAGAAATACAGAAGAAATTAATTTCCTTATCTCATTATCTAGGACTTAACACTGCAGCACTATTTTAGTTGAGGCTTTCTTTAGAATATTTTTAGTGATTTGTGTTGTAGTAAAATCCCCTTCTGTCTTGAGAACACAATACCTTCATAGTGAAGTGCTAGAATTCAAATAGCACTCTGCAAATGATACCATTGTTGTCTTTCTGATCGCTGCTCATCTTTAAAGATTGTTATATGAAAGTGCTTAAACCTGCTCCTTCTGCATGTGGTACCTGCAACGCATCCTGTCTGCTCTTCTACTTGCAGCTTGCACAAAGAACACTGGAGGTCACTCTAGCATTGCTCAAGTAAGTTTTCGCTAATGAGAGAGAGACTTTTTTCAAGATTAAACTGAATGTAGTTGGTTAAATATAACACTTTGTGTGTCATTTACAGAAGGCAGCCAGCCCTTATGACTTAACTATGTTTTACTGAACTTGCACATCTAACTCAAGTCCTAGATTCATGTGGACACAAAATAAAGGCAACTGTCATTTAAAGAAAAAATAAGTTTCTTCTTATCCCTGCTACAAAATAAATGCTCCTAAATTCAAAATATAAAAGTTAAGACATTACAAATTGTAAGATAAAAGGAACACTGAGTCTATTTCCAGGTTTCAATGGCTCAGGACACAGCATATATGTTTTAGATGTATCGCTACAAGTCTGTGTGCATTGCAACCTGACAAAAGCCTCTGGGCCTGGAATGGTTAGGCTTAAGGCTTCACCTTCTAAGGAAGGCCTGATGGAGAACAACCAATCTTAAGCGCTCCCTCAAGCTCCAGATCTAAACCCTCAGACCTCAGTGATCTTAGAAATAGCATTGGTTATTCCAACCTAACCACCCAAGGATTTCCAGGTCAACAATTTGTAAGTGGCCCGTGTGGAAGCACACAAAGCTGTGCTCAAGTATACAGTGCTCCAAAGGACATGGTCTTCCCATTTGTGAGCCCAGACTGATAATCTTGTTTTCTGCGTCAAATAAGTTTGGTTTAAAGAAGCAGCTTGGATAATAGGTAGCGGGGGCATTTCCATTGAATCCAAAGGCTGAGCGTAGTCTGAGCTCTGTGTTCAGTAAGTGTCTAGAACTACTTCTGTCTTTCTTCCAAGTAAATAAGTTCTCTTGTTACTGAGACCACACTGTAATTTATTTTTGCTCCATCTTGTTTGGGTTTTCTGCATTTTCCATGGCTTCAGATATCATTGTCTTTCGAGCAGATTTTCAGTAGATTTAAAACACGTCTTAACAAGGAGATCATGTCAAAATTCAAAAAAATGGTTCCATAATTTATATTTGATGCCAATTAACTTCATTCTGAGACACAGGAATCGTGCTATTACAGTTTGGGGCAACTATTAGAACAGAGGTCAAATAGCGTGGTCAAATATTCTGCGATGTGGATATTTGCATAGTACAGACATTAATGATACTATTCACATTAATTTTGCTTGCTATCAAACCCATGTAAAATAGTAACAAACATACTTATTCCTCCTTTTCTCTTGAGCATTTATGCAGCTCAAAACTTCTTTGTTAGATAAGTAACAATTTCCATATTTTCTCAACTTACAAAAGTTATCCTAATTAAAAGCTATCAAAAATTATTAGCTACAGAGTTGTATTTGACATTTCAGTCAAGAAAAGGAGTATTTAAAAGAGACTCTCCTTCAATAAAGTACAGGAAAAAGTTGTCTAGAGTTCTCAGAAACCACTGTATTAAGTACTGCCTTAGTACTAAGTACTACTTCTGCAAAATTAAATGCAAGAATTGTTTCTGTAGTCTAAAAATGAGACCATTTTGATTTAGACTTTAAGAATGTTTTAACGTATGAATCCCAGTAATAGAATGGATTTTTTTTTTCTTACGTTTCTGGTATGATAATAACAGAACGAGGCATCTGGAAAAGCAGGGAAGGCATATTTTATGTTCCATATAGACAAGGGGAATTTTTCCTACTTACAAACTGTCCTTAATAAGCGGGAAAAATTCAAGATGTAGAGCATTTAGAAGTTTTCTGGGAAAAATAACTTTGTGCAAGTAGCATAGAAGACTCAGGTGGTAACATGCCATTTATTGCACAGATCTCTAGGTCATCAAAGAACCTTAAGTAGCAAAACGCCTTCATTCACAACCAGAATATGTCTAAGTTACTGCCCTTGACTCATCCTGGCAACGTCATCTATTCAGGAGGTGAAGACTCTGTGTAATCATCCAGGATTTTTCAATATACAGCAGTTCACTCAGAGCTTTGAATTGCCTGCTGGGTAACTGGAAATCTCAGTCCTATTCATCACGCATGTGCTGCAAGGCACATACGTTTAGGAGGCATATGAAGACCAATATATAGCACTGCGGAAAAGTAACAGAAGATCTGCCAAGAAGGATTGTAAACACACTAAAGGGACTCGCACATGGGGTGTTGGAAAACATATATCATGCTAATCGTCTTTTAGTCTTATGGGCTCAACAAGTAGAATATTTGCACTTAGATAACATAGGACTACGATGGACTTAGAGGTACCTTATCAAGCGTGCTTGAGATTCCTGCCCTGCTGTCAAAGAAGATTAAAGCACAGTGGAAAACTACGCCTGCTTGAATCCCTGAAATACAAGCAAGAACAGTAGGTTGTGAGGGACTCTCTCTCTCTCTCCCCGACAAAGGACTCTCTCACTCCGTAGGGCCTGCATTCCCCACTCGCTTGCCTCTGCCCAAGTGCTGCTTCAGAGATTCCCTAGTTCACCAGATATTGAGGTTAAATTTGCTCTTTGCCTTTCATCCATGGTTTTGTGGTTGTTCTGTGTCCTGCCTGTGTCGGCTCACACGAGCACATCTGCATAAATGTCCATCTAAGGAAGGAAAAAACCCACCAAGCAACAAAAACCCAACAGCTGTGGTTCATTCCCTTCAGGAACAGTTATACCCTGACTTGAAAGGGTATAAAAAATCTGAGCTTTAAGGTGTTGTTATAATTTGGTTTCCTTTGGCTTTGAATAGTAAAAATGTTCTTGCATTTCATAATATCTTCCTAAAACAAATAACTTTTATAGATTTCAAGCAGTCTATTTTCTGTAAAGAAAATAATCTGCAGCAGATCCACTAGAGTAGAAGTGAACAGCTCTGCTTCTTGTCCCCAAATCAATTTGAAAACAAACAAACAAAACCACGCACAAATACTCTGTACTAAAAGCTCCAACAAGTCTTTTTTGGCATTGACACCTGAGAAATACTTGTTTCTCTATCAGCAAACACGATCTCTGACTTTCTCCACTTCGATTTCTCCTCTTTAAGAAGTGTCCGTTGGTTATGATGTGCTGTACTGAAGGCACTACTTTTCCTCACCCTGCCCTTCACATATTTGCTATTTACACAATAATAAAATTTTGGCATAATCATGTTTGTCCACTTCATGTATTTGAAGCCGGGTACGCTATGGGATAGAGACAGCATTTTATCAGGCAAAATGCAGCTTTGAGAGCCTCACCCAAACATATGGAACCACATGGACATCAGCAAAACAGGCCAAACCGCTGTGTATAAGCACATAGAAGAACCAACAATTTTAAACAAGGATTATGATGCTGCTAAGCTACTGAGCTGGATAGGGGGATATTAAATGGTCCTTATTATCGTACTTTTATGTTAATGTTTTCAAAATGTTCCTCATTACCTAAACAGCAGCAAACAGCACAAGCATAAACTCTAAACGAGGTTTGATAGTGTGGTTTCTTGGGTTTTTTTTCATATCCACAATAGCACAAAAAGAGATACAGGAGAGAAGGAATAAATACACAGCTAATAACAAAAGTAGCATTGAACCCCATGCAGTTGTGTGCAAGAAAAAAAAGAAAAAAATGAAAAAACCCCACGACTGACATGTAGTGTCAGATTTTCTGTATTAACCCAGCCTTTTAGTGTCTACTTTAGAAGGATAATTAATAGTCTGTTAACACAATGGGCCTGCACGCAGCTAATGGACTGTCCCTGTCCCAAAAACACTGGTGTTCTTACCGTTATACCCTCCAAAGAGGAGAAGGAAAATCAGTATTTCTATCAGTAGCAGATGTATAAAGTCAAGTTAGATGTAATTTCCATTATATTACTGCTGACACAATTAACTGTGTGCTAAGGGGAAAAAAATACCTGCAGTGAATGAATCCACATACAATAGTCACGCGATAAAGAACTTATGTAATAGACGAAAGACCAGAATTAATTAAAAAGTGGGAAGAAATGAGGTAACACAGCTGTAACAACGCGATGCCTAACAGCTGCTGTATTTTGTAGTAGTTACTGGCTGCGTCTTCACCAGGGAACTGAAGCGTGTCTGCAAACGCTCCCCGCCGCCTTTCAGGTACAGCTTTTACGCTTCAGGCGGCACAACCCCGCAGCACACAGACTGGCCGTTATTTTTCCCGAGCTGGAGAGCTGCACGGGAAAGCTGGTCACGTTACCGCCCGCCCTGCGGAGAGCGCGGCGACCCGCGCCGGCCATCTTCCGCACGGCCCGAGGGGGGGCCTACAGCGGCGGAAAGTCGCCCTGTGGAAGGTGGCGGTTATTTCGGCAGTCTCAGGCACCTCCGCACCGCCCCGAGCCACTGAGGAAACCGGGGGAAACAAAGGGGAATAAAGGCGGCGATAACGGCAGCTAACACGCCCGCCTTCCCCCTCCAGCGCCCTCCGGCCGGGGTAGGCCCCGAGCGCGGCGGCCATTTTGACGGCGCCCCGCCCCGGCGCGGAGAGGCGACAGCGGCCATTGGGCCATAAGAGGGCCGGGGGCGGGGAGTTCCGCCAGCGGAAGGCTGGGTAAGGACTGCAGCCCGGGTAAGTCGCTACCAGCAGCAGCGATGGCCGAGTGGTTAAGGCGTTGGACTTGAAATCCAATGGGGTCTCCCCGCGCAGGTTCGAACCCTGCTCGCTGCGGCCCGGTGGGGGTTACTTTTTTTTCCTCCTCTGTGCTGTGTGATATATAACGTGCAGGTTCTACTCCTCGTCTCTTTTCTCGCTCTTACGCTGCCTCTGCAGCGACAGGAGAGATTATGTAGTATTTATCCTATTGCAACTCGTTAGGCCCTCTGCTGCTTCTGTCAAGACACAGAGGTAGAACCAAAGCAGCAATGGGTCCCGGGGCAAGCTTCCATCTAGGTGCATCTAAAACACCTGTGATAAGCAGCATTTGGTGGAGGTGGAAGAATCCCACACTAGGATCTGCGGTTTTTTCCACACCTCACGTCCTAGGTCCTCTATGGGCAGCACAGGCAGCGCCCAAGGGCAAGTAACACAAGGTGTTACACACAGACAGTGTCCTGAGTTGCCCCAAGGGCCATTGTCCTGCCTCCAGGTGCTACGGCTGATACAAAATAAGTAACATCAGCAGCAAGCTATTCTGTATCAAATGGATTTGCTCCATCAAACCTTCCCTGTCACGAAGGAAGCTGGTCTGATTACTCCTAGACCTCCAGTGAGAGGCTCCTAGAACATCTTTTCCTGTCATTTATGGCTTTCTGCACATGCACTCCCACACACACAAACTGGCAATGAAGGGGGGAAACCCCGCAGAAGTTATTATGCAACTAATAACCAGAAAAAACATAAGAGCAAGGCGCTTCCCCCTGCATACACGTGCACAAACACACACTGGATGGCTTAAACTGACCCTTTGCCACTCAGCTGTGTCCATCTCCTCCCTTGTGTGAACCCAGCATCAGTGAAAAGATGAAAAATTTGCAGGAATGGAAATAAGAACAAGGCCATAATAGACTAGAGCAGGAACAACCACTTCTCACTCCTCTCTATCTTAAAGACAAGACAAAAGCCTGACATAAACACACATGCAAACCCGTTCTTTCTAGTTAGTGCAACTTAATCAGAAAATTGAGGCAGGGGAAGAAGAGGAAACATTGAAATGTCCCTGCTCAGCGTCAAATAAAAGAAAGAGGGGACATACAAATGATCGTTTAAGCTGGCAGGAAAACGAACATTTCAAAGTGCTCCCTAACAAAGGCTTCCAGGGATTTCAGGTTTGGGTGGTTGTTTCTGTTCAGGCATGTGCAAGTGTTAGAGATTATGCTTTAGAGGGAAACTGGTAAATAACTGACGGTGGTGCTGTCTAATACACAACCATAACATCAGGCATTTGCCTTAAGTTCTCACATGTGAAGGTACCTGCCGAGGAATACTGGCATCAGACATCTTAACTCAGACACTGCAGAAGAGACAGTTTTCAAACTCAAGAGTAGTGACTTAAGCATCCTTTGCTAAGGTGCAGTAGACAGGCTATTTTCACCTTCCCATATTTGTATTCTAAAAGCAGCTTAAAATTTTGTGCTTAAAGCAGTGCAACATGTTAGTCACTCTCCAAAATATCAACATTTTTAGTAAGTGTGCACATTTCAGGTAACAAATTAAAAAAAAAAGATAACTTTTCCACATATAAGGCTTGAGTTTGTTAAATCGGTCAAGAATTCAAACTCTTTTCTTATGTAGTTTGATGATCCCACCCACCCCTATAATCTGGAACAGATGAGAAAAAGTCTGTTTTGTGTAATGCAGTTTTGGGTAGCATTCCAAACTAAAAGCCAGTCAAAACACTAAACGCAGTGGGCAAGCTTTGCACTAAGTCCTTCTTTTCCACTGCATCACTGAGGAAATTGCCAGGTTTTTTACTGACCACTTCAAGTGTCTTATTTCCAAAGTACATGTTTCATTGCTTTAACAGATCTGAACACAAAGCACTGACTCAATAAATATTTATTAGGAAGTTTGCAACTTCAAGATGTCCTTTTTACTGGGACCTTGCTGGGGATGGAAATGTCAAAATAACCACATCTTCTGGTGTTGCTCATTTAAGTCTTACACTGAAAATTAACGGGCCAGTCTGTCAGAAAAGCAGCAAAAGTCTCTGCTGTCTAGGGAATTATTTGCATTCAGTGAACCTTTTCTCCTTGAAACTGGTTTTCCCCAAGATCTGTAGTTGAAAAACAAAAGAGCAGCAGCAAACACCCAAGTTATTTCCCACCCTCACCCTTCAGCAAGATTTATGAAAATGTTCCCATCAAGGCACTAAAGGGAAAGAAGCATATGGTTTTAATTGCAGTTATTTTTTTGTAATTACAAAATAAAGTAAGCAAGGCACACCAACCAGCCTACTACAGCTATAGACACACCAGCAGCACTAGCGTTCCGGGCTCAGTGCTCTCCTCTTGACTCCTATCACTTCTCATCTCCATTTTGTAGCAAAGAGTTAAAGTGCTCCTGTTCTGATCTGCTTCCCTTTTTAATCCTCAGCTGTAAGTGAGGCAGAGCAAGCCAGTAGTAAATCTGGTGCTGGAATCCAGACCCCAAAAGGTACATAAGGGCTCACTGTGGTACTGTTCCATATCTCTGCCAGCTGGTGCAATCTTCTTCCTCAAACCTGGCTCAGGCCCACTGCACTTCAGGGATCAAGGTGCCTCCAGCCACCTAAGAGGAGAGATGCTTGAGATGTCTAGGCTCCTTTTCATCATCAGCTATCCATGCCAAAGCAAGCAGCCTAGTCCTTTGGCAGTGGCAGGCCAAGAATAGACATCAGAACCCTGGGGAAGACTCAGATCCTTCAAAAGTGAGGACGGCAAGTAGCGGAAAGCGCCAAGGGCACCCAGCCCACTCAGCAGGAACAGTCTCCTACTCCTTTGGGCCTTTCTGCTCATTCTCCTGACCCCCATCCCATCAACACCATTCATAGAAAGTTGTTTATGAGAAAGAAGAAGAGGTGACAATCCTCTACCCAGCATAAATTTGGGAGCCCCATGGAAACTAACTTCTAGTAAGAGACCAACTCTGACAATCCTGACAAAGTCAATCTGGTTTCTGTAAGGACTGATGCCTGAGAGTGAAACTACATCTCCTGAAGGGAGTTGTCGGCCTTTGGTGCCAAGAGTCCTTTGATATTTTCAGAGAAGCATTTTTCACAAAGCAGCAAGGAAACCATTTTGTCCAAAGCACTGAGGACCACATCACACATCAAGACTCGAAACTTTGCCAACGTAGGCTACTTCTAGAAAATGAAATTTGCTGCCTTTCTCCTTCACTGCCCCACCAAAAGAAAGGAACAAGAGCAAACCACTATGAAGATGGAATGGAAATAAAATTTGTTTTCTCCGGCATCTATCACCTATAACAGGTTATGATATCCATCAGAGACCTAAAACTTGTATCAGTTCCAGTGTATATTGTACACCACTGCAATGACTCAAGACACAAGCCTTTTGAAGCTGCGACAAACAGAGCACACAAAAAGTCTCATCGTCATTAACACGGGAAGGAGAAGAAACTAATATAGTGAAGGTGAAAGAACAAACACACGCAGTGCCTACCATCGTAGGGGGAGGCTTGGCAACTCTTAGAACAGCAGGATGAGCACATATCCTGGGCTGCAATAAAAGTACTCAGCATAAACTAACTGATGAATATCACCCCATGTGACACAGGCTGACAACTTACTGAGCTGCTTTATCTTTTGCTGTGTAATTTCATCAGCTTTACAGCAGCTTCATCACTTACCTTCCCAGCAGTCTGGTCTCTCATTTCAGGATATGAAAATGTAAGATAGCAACATTCATACTCAGGAAATTAAGCTACCCAGTATCTGTTTTAATCATCAGGATACTTGCTTCTATTATAGAACATTTTCTTCTTCCCCCCCACTCAAAGAGGAAAACAAACATCCAGAAAATGACCTTACCTATCGCTCAGTATTACTCAGCCTGAGATTTTAAGTCATATACTATCTGTATTCATCAGCAAAACTTGGGAAATGTTGGCAAAACGACTTGGCAAATACTGGCAAAACAAAGTTTGTGAAGAACTAGAACATTCTCAGTCTTATGTATTCAGCATTTACACAAGAAGAGGAATGACAGCAGTAACTAAAGTTACATCAATTTTATATAATTCAAGACCCACCCCCCACCCCCCAAGCTGTTAAATTTCATTGTAAACAGCAGGCTAAATAGCTGCTTAATTTCTGATATTACAAGACTGGTTGATACAATTTCAGAGACCTAGACACGCAATATTAAACGGTGTGCCCTAGTCTCTGTATTTTATAATCATCACTCAGCTGTCCCCCCATCTATTGTCTCATAACTTCCAGCTGAAACTTCACCAACTATCATAAGTCCCATAATGGCCAAGTTGAATCAATGCTTTTGAGTAGACTCCAGAGGATCTAGGCTCACTTCACAGGTCCGTATGTTTTCATACCAAGTTAAGTCATTTTGAGCTACAGCTAACAAAGCACTCAAGCACAGTAACACTCAATTGCTGTACAGCAAAAGCACACACCAAGTCAGACCCCTCAGACACCCAGAAGGTTCAGGACCCTTTGTCACCCACCTAGACAACTCAGACGAAGAAGAAAATGGGACCTTCCCATCTACTGCAGGTAGCTGCCCTCTCCCCCAGCCTGAGATTAATAGACCCTAATTCTAATCTATAGCATCTGGGGTTGTTGCTGTTGTTCCCCACCTCTACGCCTTTCCTTTTGCAGCTGTTTCCACTTTGCAAAGAAAATTAAGTTCTCTGTTGGCCACTGAAAAACCACAGGTGCCTGACTCTATCACATCTTAATCACATCTCCACAGAGCTTGAGACCCACCTTACAAGCCCTGCTCCAATTAATATTTAAGCCATGTTATATGCTTGCCAGTGCAGAGGCCAAAGCACCATGTTATTATGGATAATGTCATGTGAGACATTTGTTGGATCTTTTCACACTACTAGCAAAAAATCTAAAAATACTATCTATTTTATAAAAAAATAAAAAATAATAAAAAACAAAAACTGTTTATGCTTGGGTAGTGGGCCCTGAATAATCTAACAGAATGACTTGTCAGGTGCTTATTTCTTTCCTTTCTAACATGAGGAGAACTGGGCCGCCCACTTATTCCAGTTAACTGTTCTTACCGGCCAGCGCGGGTCCCACCAATGCTGTCCCAAAAGCAAACCAGGCTGCACAGATCCTTCTTGCTTTCCAGTACATCTGGGTTTGCTCTGCTAGAAATAGGTTTATTCAACTCTATTCAAGAAATACGGAAAACTGGACCATTTCAAGTTAAATATATACTTATGTGGAAGGTCCTGCGCCCGGGCCACGGCAATCCCAGGCACAAATACAGGTTGGGTGGAGAATGGGTTGAGAGCAGGCCAGAGGAGAAGTACTTGGGAGTGTCGGTGAATGAGCAGCTCAACATGAGCTGGCAGTGTGCACTCACAGCCCAGAAAGCCAACCGCATCCTGGGCTACATCAAAATTGTTGTCGAGGGAGGTGATTCTACATCTCTGTTCCACTCTGGTGAGACTCCACCTGGAGTACTGTGTCCAGCTTTGGAGTCCTCAACACAGGAAGGACATGGACCTGTTGGAACGGGTCCAGAGGAGGGCAACAAAGATGCTCAGAGGGCTGGAGCACCTCTGTTATGAGGACAGGCTAAGAGAGTTGGGGTTGTTCAATGCTCCAGGGACATTATAGCAGCCTTCCAGTACCTAAAGGGGGCTACAGGAGAGATGGGGAGGGACTCTTTATCAAGGAGCGTAGCAACAGGATGAGGGGTAATGGTTTTAAACTGAAAGAAGGAAGATTTGCATTCGATATTAGGAAGAAATTCTTTCCTGTGAGGGTGGTGAAACACTGGAACAGGTTGCCCAGAGAAGCTGTGGATGCCTGTTCCCTGGAGGTGTTCAAGGCCAGGCTGAATGGGGCTTTGAGCAACCTGGCCTGGTGGGAGGTGTCCCTGCCCATGGGACAGGGGGTTGGAACTTCATGATCTTCAAGGTCCCTTCCAACCTGAACCATTCTATGATATACATAAATAGAAAAAAAATCTGCATGGGTGTACTAGAGCACCAACCAGTTAATAACCTGTCCACTTCACTAGGGCAAATACAAATTAGAGCACTGATCTCTAGCAGGTATGTCACAAAATGCAAGTTTTGCCATCAGCTTTCACTGGGCTAAGAGTCTTCCAAATGTCTGTAATTATTCATCCAGAACAAATATCTAAAGGTGCTTTGCCAAAACAAACTGTGTAATAATTGGCTGATAATGACACCAGTTTTAATGGCATGAAAAATGAGTTTGCTGTTCAAAGGTCTATTGTATACTCACTTCTCAGTGGAAAGCAGCTGGTTCGGTGCTAACTCATCCACCCAACTACCCCCTTTTACCTTTATGAGCAAGTGGAAGGGGGAGAGGAGAGTCTGAGTTGCCACCTGGTTCAAAGTACTCCAGCTGGTTGCACTTCCATCTTTTTGTTAAAGAGAAAAAAATCTTACCCTATTACTTTGTATCCTTCACATGAACTAGAGTTTCTTCTGTTACTGCTGTTTGACATCCTTTACAGTCCCTCCCTATAAAATGGATTGAAAGTCTTCCTTGAGCAAGCACCTTTATGTGAAGGAAAACAGTACATGCGTCAGAACAAAAATTATAATTACATTTAGCAGGTATTACATAGAATTACTAATTTCATGTCTATAGTATTCTCAGCTACAAAATATGCAAAGGAAAAGCATGCAGAATAATTATTTTAAAAAAAAGATTTTGGATAAGCAGGATGATGTGCTGTCAAAGTAGCTATTGCCAATGGTGGCATCAAATCTAGGATCAGTGTAGCTGTATCAGCAGAACATCAGTACTTGGAGCTTTTATAAACCGGTACAAACACAACCAGTGTTAACACTGCTATCAGCCCCTGTAAAGGAAACTGGCACCAGAATAAATACACCGAGGTTAATAAGATACACATATGATCCGGGGTCCATTGGCAGGCACTTCTGTTACAGTTTGTACCAAATAGGCACCAAAGAGGAGAAGCACAGTAGGTCAGTCAGCACATCACACCCCTGCACAGTACAGCCAAACGGGTCACTCCAGGGAGAGACAGACACGTTGGGAGTTTCCAGATCAGGCTTTCCATGGAGATGCCCAGGATTCATAACTGGACTCCCTTAAGCTTTTACCCGCTGAGGAGACAAGCAACAAGAAATTCAAAAGGGATCTCTGTGGTGGGTAGAGCGTTTCAATTTTAAAAATGAAAGCAACCTTTCTGCATGCATGCAGGTTTATTTGCTGCTGATGGAATTACTTGTGTGCACAAAACCACAATGTCGCATTGTTCAGGTTTACAAAGAAAAAAACAAATACAAAATAAATAAACACAATGTAGAATTAGCAAATTTGCCCAAAGTATCAAAAACCTTTCACGTGAGACTTTGTACACACTAATGATGACTGGCCTGATCCTTCATTACTCACCACACAGAACTCTGATAAGACCCTGTCTGCCAGGCCAGAGCAGGGAGGGAAATTACTCTTAAGCCACAGGACAATGCTGGAGGACATACCAGGGGTATCAGTTGTCCACCAATAAATCTTTAACGAAGAAAACTGCTAACTGGAGAAGTGAAGTTGTGGAACTGCCTTCCAAAATAAAGAGATGGTACAAAAAGTGTACTTGTTAAGATAGAAAGCAAGTAAATTTTAAGAGTGCTTGATCTATCACTGTGACCTTCTTGGATCATAAGAAGGTTCTTATTTCATCTACATCACAAGATCACAATTCTCCAACAAGTTAAGTTTGTAATAGTATTGTGCATGCGTGCATTATAAATGACTACAGCAAGTACACTGCAATGGAGAAGGGAACCAGAGCACATCATTTAGAAATAAGCACAGTTCTGGTTAAAGTTCATGGTCATATAGCTTTTGGAAGATCACCACCGAACAGGATGATATGCTGGAGTCTAACATTGACTTCTGGTTCTAGCGAGTGTACAGTTTTCATAACATCACAGTATTAAGAAAAATATTATTCACAATATTTAAGAATACAAGAAACAATACATAAGAGGTTAGATAACTTCGCAAAATCCCTTTACGTTACTACTGAAAGGGGCTTTGCTTATGGAACTTTGCTTATTAAACAGAGACCTCCATCTGTAATGCTCATGGCATGTGTGTTAACAAATCGGTATTAAGACATTTATTCAAATGACTTTTACATCACAATGAATGAATACAAAATACAAATAACTTATAACTGCTGACAAAAAAAATACTGAACTGTTGAACAGATGATCTCACACTCTTGTCTATTTTGCATTTCAGATCTCATAGTTTCTGAATTTCCTCAGAAGATCTGACGGAGCATCGCCTGACCAGCGGAAACGCAAGTGCCAGTAATTTGCCTCTGAAAATCCTGAGAAAAAAAGAGAAAGACAAGTACATTCTTATAAACATGTATAAAACTAAGTTGTCTGAATTCATACTTGATAGTCTTCCCCCCAAAAGTAAGTAAAATAATTGGTCACTTCCAATGCTCTGGACAAGCATTCTGTATTCTTGGCATCATTCGAACAAGAACTCAAGCAAACACCAAACTTCAAAGATATATATCAACTGCGAAGAGTCCAAAGGAGAACAGAAAATAGGACTTATAAAGAAAAACCGAACAAATTGCATTTGCTTCATCTAAAGAAGAGATAGGTGGTGACATGGTAAATCTCCAGCCACGTGAAAGGCGGGAGTGTGGAGGGAGGGTACAGATGGCCCTGTCCTTACACAAGGGAGGTTTTCGGACCCTGCACAATGGGCTGTTAATACTAAAAAATGTCATCTTCCTATATCAGAAAGCTGAAATCTATTACCAGACTTAGTGTTAAAATCTCTTATTCAGGCTGGAAAAGCTACATGGAGTTGTAGTCCATAATTCTTACAGACCAGCAGACAAGAACTGAAAATAACCCAGTTTAAAAATGGAATCCAATATCATAAATTTTCCTGAACCAAAACAAAAGCATTATCAACATCCTAACATTAAGTACAAACACTGAAGTGCATACAGGCCCTGTCAAATAAATATATTCTAATATGAACATTTATTAATATAAATATACCCCCACTGGATAAAGTAAGTAGGCATTTGATTGATTGATATTTTTCACATTCAAGTCTATGGAAATGAAAATTAAACTTCTAAAAATTATGAGAAAGAAGATGCCTGCAAAGAAAGCTCACCACTACAAAGAAACGAGAATGTTTTCATTGAAATTTCACTGCTTTACAAAGCATACAGTGATTATTTAATTACCAAAAGATAGCAAATAGTATAATGTTATAGAGCATTTTTAAATATAAAATTTTCAGTTACGCCTCACCTACATTTTTTTGTAGAATCTTCTCATCTATTTTCTGCATTCCACAATATTTAGGATTAAATTAGGTTTTGCTACCCTCACAGTTCAACTTAAATTTCCTGTTTGATCAAGCTGACAGGACTTTGTTTAATAATAGTTCTGTGATAACTTAAGCCTTAGAATATGAAACACCTGAAGGATCAAGCAGAACAGAAGGTGGCTGTTGTGGTAAGTAAACTTTGATTCAGGCGTACTAACCTAAACAACAGACAGGAGATACTATCGGGCCAGGTGACAGCTTTTGAAATACGCACTTACTCTGGTGCATGCACTGTTTTTAAAAAAACCCTGTTCAAATACAAAAGAAGCCTTCAAGTCTCAATTTTTAGTCCTCATTAACTCATCAGATGCAAACTGTGCATCAGTACTGAATGCTGGATTAAAAAAAAAAAGAGGACTATAATACCTAAGTGTTTTATCTAACAATTTTTAAAGTTATTAAAAAAAAAAAAATCACGGAAAAGAATTGCCTTTTTTTTTTTTTTCTCATTTTCATGTAGCAGCAAAATTGAACGTTCCATTTTGGTTTAAGAAGACTTTTTTTTTTTTCCTTCTTCTCCAGTTTTTGGTTTTCCTAGCAAACAAGCGAGCAAACGTGGGGTAGGAAGAAGGGTCTGAAAGCTTCAAAATTAAATAAATAATGAACAACACAAAACCCAAAACAAAACCCCAACCCAAAACCACATTAAAAAAGCCACCAGTTAAACATATTATTCTGGAGAAGAATTTCTCATGACTAAAAGCCTCCATTCCACGCCAATCCCTGGATATTGCAATTTTCTGTAACTGCTGGTTTCACTTACTTGGGGAGTCTGGATTCTTTGAAGCCTCTGGTTTCACATCAGGAATTGCAACATCTTCTTCCTCCCTGTTCCCATCTGACAATCCATCTTCATTGTTTTCAGTATGTTGGGTCCAAATCTTGTTAGTTATGTTGTTGCTATTATTCAAGTCAGGAGCTTCCAGCATTTGGTCCTTCTTACTTTGGACAGCCCAGTGCATTGACTAAAGAAATGCAAAAAGTAACAAATAAACAACTAATTCCTATGATTTAAAAGATTTTTAATTAAATTCTCTTTTATTTCTTATATTGTTGTAATAAATGGTTAAACAAAGTACATAGCAAGGAGCTTGCATGTCAATAGGATAGGGCAAAGCTTACTTTTATATTGCAAATACAGTTTGAGAGGACAGTGGATGTCAGGTGGGGATGAAGAACAAAATGTATGAATGTATCAAATAATTATAAGGGTCTTTTGTCCAGTTTCTCCTGTCATGACTTCTGACACCTTTCTAAGAGGGCTTGAGTGACTTAGAAACTGTTCATTTTCAAAGCTCTCTTTGACTTCAAGGTGCCCTTTGAAAGCAATACCATCTGGAAAGCTTTACTGTTAACATCTGTGGAACAACTTCTGTTTTGAACTGAGTTAAGCTTCATGGGATACTTCCAGCAAATGTTTAAGCTCAGGCATGACACTTTAGCTGCAGAGGCCCTCAAACTTCTTTCATAAGCAGAATTGAGGTGGGCAGAATTGGCAAGGGAAACATTTATTCACTGCCTTAAAACCTGCCCATGTAGACTTGTAATTATCATTCACCCTAATAAGGCACACACACACAAAAAAAATCAAACATTATGGAATTAGGATCTACTAGGAATATGCTACCAAATTATCTCACTAACAAAATTAGGAAGGAAAACAATCCTTGGAACCCTTCCTCTGTCACAGATCACCCCACTAGCCTAGAAAAGCCCTTCCAAAGACCCGCATGAAGCCCGAGTTCCAAGGAACCTACCTTCTAGATTTTGTAATGAGCTCTTTATTTAATCAGCTAGCATGAAAACCTATCCAATAAGTCATACACCAAACGGAGAATATATTATACAAAAATTCTAGCTTTGAAAATAAATAAAAGGTTCCTACAAAAGCAAAGTGCACTGAAGCATTTGAAAACAGCCCTTAAGTTACTATAGTCCTCCAATTTTTCCTGGATTTCCTTAACTTCCTTAGTGCAGGAATGACACTGCATTCTTCCCATCCCCAGAACCCACCACTGCAGCAGAAGTGGTGTAACTCATCCCCTTGGTCACTGGACCAGCCCTGCCCCTCTCTCCTCCTGAAGGCCCAACCTTGGGCACCACCAACCGTTTTCACAGACTTGCTCAGAGCCTCCCACTGCTGGAACGGAATGGTAATTTTACTTCGCCGCCAGTAATCATAATGCGCTCGACTCTCTTCATTAGAAAGAATCTCCTTAGCTTGCTGTAGCTTCTGGAAATTCTCCACTAGAATACAAACCAAAAAGATACTGAAGCCAGTATTTGTTTTCAAAGAAATTAATTCAGAGGCTAAAGGGGAGCTACCAACAGTGGCTTATAGCAAACAGAGCAGAGGGGACCGAAGGAGAGCTGAGTGACAAAGGTGTGTGGTTGCTCTGCTGACAGCTATGCACAGTTTTAGCTGCCTTTAGGATCATAGCGCCTTCGGCAGACAACTGACGTCCTTTTCAAATGAGGACTAGAAAGCTCATTTGTCTTCTGGCTTCAAAACCACCTAAATTTAAGTTCAGAGAAACTTACAGAGTTCAGCAGGCAAAAGGCACGAGTCACCCCCCGCAGACAACCTTAAGAAGAGAAATTGAACTAGAGTAACAAAGCTTAGGAGGGATGCACTTCCATCCACAGCAGCAAGGAAGTCAGAGCAAAGCAGAACACCAAGAAAACATGAGAGGGGGGGAGTACAACAAGCAAAAATTGACGAGCAAAAAGAGGAATCTAAATAGCATTTAAATTAACTAATGTGCATTTTATTAGGTGTGTTTTCAGCATATGCAAAAATGTTATCTTGAATACCAGCCTGCATGAATGACAGCTCTTATTTTTCCCTACAGGGTAATTTTTCATTAAATGGTTTCTAAGGATGCAGCTGCGTGTCACTGTTTGTAGAGGGTTATAAAGATTTAGATTTTATCTATGAGTCATCTGTGTTACAGTGATCTATTATTATTATTATTCATTTATTCTTGTTTACAAATTAGAGAGATTTATTTTGAAATACACTGAACTCAAACAGTAATCAAAATTGATAACCATAAATCAAACAACAGACGAGGTTGAGGGGGCAGTTCTATTAAGTTTCCTTTTTCTAACATCACTAGTTTTCAACAAATAAAAAGACATTTTATTTACTCTTTATTGAAAAGAAACTTTCAGCAGTGCTGTAAAAAGGCATTTAAAGTAAATACAGCACATTCAGGTAAATGGAGCATAAAATATTTCTTCTTGACAAAACTGCTCCAACGTTTGGCACTTGGCCTCCTTTTTTTGCGTTATTTAGTTTCAATTAATTGGGGGAGGGAGTGGTGGGTGATGGTGCAGACAGACAGGACCATGCACTAGAATAGCCTCTTGTTTCCCTGCCGCAATAGCCAGAATTTTCTGCAGAGCAAGTCGATTCCATTGGTTTCACTGGTACTCGTGCTATCATTTAGAATAAATTAAATATTAGTGATCGGATTCTTGTTAATAGGTGGTAGATTGTCTCTCAAACACCAAATCTGAAGGGGTTCCTTGTCAGGGAATTTCAAAGTGAAGAATTCCACCCATTTTGCCGTTTAACCCCCGTCTTGTCAGCTCTCTGATCTCAGGCTCAGAAGGCACACCAGTGAGGAAAGCCAAGCCCTGCTGAGCTCTGCTCGAGGCAGCGGAGTGGGAGTCTCCAACACGGACGATACTCCCGGCTCTGCTCAGTCAGGGGAGGCCGTGGGTCAAGTCAAACTCACACAAGTAGGCGAGCTATTGTGTTAGTTTATGTTTATGTTCTTCAGTTTATAAAGGAAGAATTCAAAGGAAAAGTTTTGTGCATTAATCAAAGAAGCATATTTCATTTTTCAACAACAATCTTTTGGTGGGGACCCTAATTTATGATCAGAACAACCTTTATCATAAGAATATAAACTATTCAGACCTTAGTGAACACTGGTTAGAGCTAACTGGTGGTTATGAATGGGTAAGACTGTCTTCAAATAACTCAGGTGCTGCTCAGCCGTCACAGGTATGATGAACTGCACGCTTTCATAAATGCAAATGTTAGCTGCTCGTCTGCAAACAGATGGCTACTCATGTGGTGCTGGCTTCTCTTTATTTCCAGCCATTAAATTACATTAAAAGAAACTAAAGTACATTTAATGTGTTCCTGATGGGCTTGTTCATGAAAGCAAATTAACTAGGTGACGCAAGTATGACACTTGAACGCCACCGAGCATGGAAGCAGGCCAGCTTCACAGGTCTGGAAAAGGATACACTCCATAAATAACTTCTGAATTAAAGGATATTTACCATAGAAAGAAAAAAAAAAAAAGAAAGTTCTAGGGAAAAAAAAAAAAAAAATTAAACTAGTGTCTTCCTGCTCTACCACCTAGGAGTATGCAAGTGTTAGAAAAGAATATTAAAGCTTGCTATTTAAAGACAATATGCTCAAAATACACATGACCATTAAAATATATTGGGGAAAAAAGAATATTTAATAAAGTCTTAAGTCTGAGTTTAATATCTTAGTAGCTTAGTCATGCTAATGTAAGACAAAAATAGATTGCTTTTTAACAGGGAAGAATACATACCTGCTTTGGGATTTCCAGGATGTTTGTCAGGATGACATTCAAGGGCTTTAATCTTAAATTCTGCAAGGATTTGTTCCACCTAAACAGAATGTTGAGATTTAAAGTAACTAAATACATACACATAGAAAAGATTCTCCAATTTTCTTTTTGAAGGGCGTTGGGAGGAACAACAAAGAATGCTGAAGGATTTTTTCCTATTCATTTTTACAAGCTTTAGTACAAGCAAAATAGAGGTAACAACAACCATCTGTCAGTGGCACTGCTTATTTAATTTCATTCTCCATGCACTCATCCTAACGTGCAAAGATCATGTGTGCAAAACCCTTTCTTCACATTTGACCACGTAGGCAAAACGCATCACTTCAGTCGCTCCTCGCTTTGTTTAATCAACTCTAACCTTTAACACAATCTCATTGCAAGAAGCAAAGAGCTTCTGTATTGCTGAAGATCAGTTTGTGGGACTGGGTGGCTTCCCTCATATTGTCTTCATAGGAAATTTAGCCAGTACCACATGACTTTTCTATCTGGGATACCACAAAGCTGTACCACATTCTTCCCATCAAGTTAATTTCCTGTGCCAAAAGGTTGACTTGGGATAGAATAAATTTATAATCAATATTAGAATATTGGCATGTATTAGTTAATTACAAGTTCCCACACAGTTTATAGTACCATAAAGTATTACAATCACTGGGAAAACAAAGACATAGCAACAGTTAAGAAAACACAAGAAGCCATTGGAGTGGGCATTAGACTTTCAAATTTTCAGATTTTTCAAAGTATCTTGCTTTTTCTTATAATTCAGAAGCCAAAGCTTCTTTGTATCTTTCCAGTACAGCTTAAGATTTCACAACAATTTGCCCTAAAATATCAATTAGCTACTATTCTTTCCCGTGCCAGAAAGGCTGTTCATATAAATTCCTCATCCTTCAAACCCTGATATCCATATACAATTTAAATTATTTATTTCAACGTGAAAGCTCATAACTTTTTTTCTTTAGAATAAAATTCCAGTTCACTCAACTAGCTAGCTAAATTTTGTCATCATATGCTGGGAAAAATGTGGTCTAGAGTGGTATTTTAAGAATTCCACACTTTTTGATCTTCTCAGTATCTTCTTCCAGAGGGACAGATGTAAAGTGGTATATTTCCAGGCAGAAAGACACTTAAAAGTATGTACGTTGTACAAAGAACTTGTTGAAACTGGTTACTATATATAGCTAGCTACCACCTTTAAAACTTAGTTATATGAAGGGGGACATTAAAGTTAAAATATGTACAGTAGCAGAGGGGTAGCGTGGAAATCTTCAGTTCAAAAAAAAATCAGTAGAAGTTTATAGGAAGTTTTTACAAAATATATAAAATTTATATAAAATAGTCAGTGAGATGTTTTACCAAGAAAGGTATGCAATACCCACTATATATGAATGACACTGTTCTTGGAAGAAGGATGAAGATTAAATCTCCCCTCTTCCTCTCAAGTCTGAAGATGAACTAGGTGTCCATGCGCTCATTACTATAAGCCAAGAATGAAGGTAGGTGTTTACTTGAATATAGGGAAAAATCTGTAGAAAGCGAGACTATTTGTGCTTAAATTTAACCAGGTCAGATCAAGACCTGAATATTCAGCACCTTAGATGAAAGAAGTGCCGCTGGAAATGTGCTTGTATGTGCCTAAAGAAGCCTGTGCTGCTGGCAAATGCTTAACTGCATATACAAAGAAGTGTGAGTGCAAAACACCTGTAATGCTTCACATTTCTGTTAAATGTCAGAAGTAGTTGGGCGCACCATCCTGAGGGAAGGCAATCATAGTGCTCAGTCAACTTCTGATCTCAGTTCCTACTCCCACGTCAGAAATCATCTAATGACATCTGCTGCTTCTCTCAACAAATAATACTTGACAGATTATTTTTCAGTACCCATTAGCATTTATTCCGTCTTTTTCGTTTCATTTTGAAGCAATTTGAAAAATCGTTATCATCCATACTTGAAGTATTCATTAATTGCTAAGCCCTTAAAGAATTAGCGGGAGGTAAAAACTGAGAAATAGCACCTGCCAAACAATCCTACACAGAAACTTTAACACCGCCCTCTGCTGGGATGACTTTTCAGGAGTTATCCCAGGAAAAGCTTTCCATTGCCTTCTGTAGCAGCTGGAAGACGCTTTCAGTGACAGGAAAGCCAGAGGTATTTTCCCAGCATGTGACTACTAGGACAGCCGGAGAGCATCTGATTAAATTTACAGAGCAAAATTTTTATCCAACTCTGAATACACCTTTTATCCAGACTGAATACAGCCTTCATTACAGCAGAGTAATCAAAACTCCTTTTCCAAAATCAAAACACAATTCCGGTTAATATAGCAACTGGATTAAAAAATATTAGCGTACCACTAACTCAAACTATCCAAAAAATGTTAACATGGACACTGTTAGGAAGAAGGACACTGGTTTTAGCTACAAATAATTCAACAATTGGTTAGCTAGATCTCATTCTAAAGTATGCAATCTCCTTCCAAAACAAACTAGTAAAACTAGAATTTGAATGTCATTAAAATTAGCATTTAAAGCTGTCATTAATAAGATGAATGAAAAACAGGTATTATTTTTGTTTTTCCTCCCAACCAATGAATACAGGTTTTAACAAATGTAAAAAACATGTATAAAACCTGAGAAACTCAATAGCACATCAGTGCCCTACAGCTATGAACATTCATTGTATTAGTTGCATATAAATAGCTTTTTTTCATCTTTTAAAATTGAAAATATATTCCAAAATATTATTTAGGTGTTCTCAAATTGATGCAGTTGTCTTACGATTCATAACTACATCACGTTGAACTGAACTAATGAATAAACCATTATTTCAGTCGTATCTATAATACAATCCTGCTTTATAAGACATTTTTAATATAAGCCATATTCTAGGATCCTAACATCAGTGTAGAGATCAGAAAATTGAGCTTTGCGAAGGGAGATACTAAAAGATGAAAGTGGCAAGAAAGAATAGTCCTGCCTGTAGAGATAAACAACTTCAGATCCCCCCTGTAGACAGACAAGCACATTCAAAATGTTATTAACCTGGAGGGGAGGCGGGGGGGAAGGCTCTTACCGTAGAGAGCTCATCACATCCTAGCAACTTGTAGTAATCTTCCAAGTCATCCGGTCTGCAGTTCAGAACCGCATCCATCCCGGCTGGTCCAGCAGGCTTCTTCCAGCCGAGGCACGGAGGGTGTAAAAGAGAGTATCAATTCAAAGCGCACACGGGGGTTTCGAAGTAGCCCAGGGAAACAGGCGGTTTCCACTCAGGTCTGCGGCTCTCCTCAGTGCTTTTTAATACTGGCAGCTGACACACATGAATTTTCTTGAATTCTCTGCCTGCCATTGGTTCCCGCAGGATGCCAATCCGGTTGCACAAACCTGCTCACGGCAATGCTCCCTGGGATTTGTAGTTGCCAAAGTCACGTCGACATTGAACTCTGGGTGTCATCCTCACTAAAAAGAGTTCTGGATACTAACGAAAATAGAGCCGTATTTCAGATTTAGATCATGCCATCACACGTATAGCTGCTTAAAATCGGACACGTGCTTAAAGGCTTTCCTGCAACTGAGCCTACATATACTAAAATATATTTTCTGCCTAATTTTTAATTGCAGCTTTTGCCACAGTCTTTGACAAGGGGATTATATTGGTAATTATAGAAAAGAGTAAGGACTACTTCCAAAATAACAATTACAGGGCTGCAAACTTTTGAGAATGAAGGACCCTCCTTGCCAAAGCCTCTCAGAGTTCTGTCAGACACTTCAACGGGAAGGAGTGAATCTTTACTCTTTGAAGGCCACCTAGGATATATACATACTATTCTCCAAACCCAAACAATTATAGGAGTTGGAAGGGACCTCTGGAGATCATCTCCTCCAACCCCCTTGCCAAAGCAGGGTCACCCAGAGCAGGTTAGACAGGAACGCATCCAGGCGGGTTTTTAGTATCTCCAGAGAAGGAGACTCCACCACCTCTCTGGGCAGCCTCTTCCAGGGCTCTGCCACCCTCAAGGTGAAGAAGTTTTGCCTCATGTTGAGATGGAATTTCCTGTGTTCCACCTTGTATCTGTTGCCCTTTGTCCTGTCACCGGGCACCACTAAAAAGAGTTTGATCCCATCCTCTTGATGCTCACCCTTTAGATATTTATAAGTGTTGATAAGATCCCTTCTCAGTCTTCAGGCCAAACAGACCTCAGCCTTTCAAGAGTACCAGTACCTCAGTTGTACATCTGACAAAATTAAAACTCTGGAATACATGGAATACTGTCTACTATCACATTAAATAGAGACTCTCATGCTAAATTACTTTCAATTGAGTCTTGAGGTCTGTATTGTGTGCAAAACATATTCTTGTAAAACTCATTTTACGTTGAAGTGAAACACTTTTAATTTTGAACTATGATTAATGATCAAGGCCTTAGTCCAACAAAGGCTACAGACATGTTTAACTGCAGTCTCTTCTATGATCTATTGATTTAAAAAGATTACTTTCTAGGTGTAATACTAATCACTTGCTGAAGTCTTTTCTCTGGAGCCTAAGGAGCTCTATTTTTACCTTCCCCATCCCTGCAAAAGCTTTGTAATCCAAGATGTTTAATGTCATTAAATATTGCTGATTCTTTAAACTAGCACTTACAAACAGATGCCTTGAATAGTTACACAATTTTAGATGCAGTGACCTAGTGCAGGAGAGTCTACGCAGAACAGATACACGGGGTGTGACCGAGGCCAGAGCAAGTGTGTGTTCATCAATGGAGAACCTGTTTATAAAATAATTCCTGCATTTACAAGTGCTTTATCTTTTTTTATCTATGGTTATTCATATTTTGAAATTATCTACATACAATATTTTTCTCCCACTATCTTCTCTTCAAGGTTGTATCGCCTGAAATTTTCTTTTTTTTACTGTATGTTCAGATAGCCTATTAAGATTATAAAAGATACAAAGTATATGAAAAGATGCAACAATAGGACTAAACAGCAAATCACAAGCCCCAGTGAAAACATTTAAATCTGTTAGAAAACACTACTACCATATTTCTCTGAATAAATAAAACAATAGATGCACTTTTTCAACAAAGTAGAGGAACTGGAAATTACAAATTTCTCCCCCATTCATAACTTGATAATAAGCCAGAAAAGTAGAGGAAAGAAAAGTAAGCCTTTTAGCAAGAGATCATGTAAATATTTAAATAGATTGTACTTTGGGGGAGGATAAAAAACAAACAGCTGTCCCTCTTTCCAACAGCACTCCTGACATACCGTTCTTGTCCAAGTATTTCTTGCATATTTGCGTAAGGTGAAAGGGAAGGCTCTTTAACCCTTTTCCCCTCCAGTTTTCAGTGGCTATTTCTGTGCTGCAAGCCAAGCCACAGGCTCAAGAGGTGGATTCGGACAAAACCCTGAGACTTGCAAGCTGCTTGTTCACAGGGAATTTGCTCACTGAAGCCTTGGTCCCCTCTACACTCTTGTCCATTCAGGCCAAATAAACAAGGGCTCTGACCCAAACTGCAGCAGTGACCATACTCGTGTTCCCCCCCTCCCAGAGATTTCCAGTGCTTGGGGCATAAAAAGTCCTGCAGCACAGCCTGAAGGTTCGTGTGTGGAGGACACAAAGCACTGATAGTGAATAATAGCTCAGTCTTTTACTGCTCCAGCTGACTGCAGTGCGACAACTCGCAGAGCAAGGTGCCATACAAAAAAGGAGGGCAAGAGAACTTGCATATAATAGGCAGAAAAAAATATAAAGATTGCCTTCAGGACATAAACTTTATTTGAAAGAGTCACAGTGCAGGAGATGGCACAGCTTATGTGCCTACACATGTTTTGGTTAGTGTTGCCCAGAACATACAAACAGTACTGGAAGTGAGGAAATCTCGTATTTGTTCTCTGTACCCAACCACGAACAAAACGTTTCTATTCATTCCTGACACACGATCAACAGTTTTGCTTGTTTAGAGCCAAGAGCGAAACTAAATTCTGGTTCAGTACAACAGGAGGTTGGCCATCAACTTGTAAAAGTCATAAATGGCCTTTTAAATAAAACAGCAAGACCTGGAAATCTGTATTTGAGCTTATCCCCATAAAATACATCAAATCATCCAGTACCACTTCTTCTCAACTGACTTTAGATGTTTTGCTTCCCGAGGGCAGAGTACACATTTTCAAGAAGCTGAAGGCACAATGTAACTCAAAAGAGTTTTGCATTTCATGCTCCATCCTTGTCCCTACATGTGCTCAGAGCTGCAGAAACAGAAGAGAACTGAAGCACTACCAAACCAACTTCCCCCTTTAGGGGCAACTACTGCAACATCATTAACACCTACAAATGCTTGCAATACCAGAGTCAGCTTCAGGATCCTTCCATCTTGTCCTCACCAGTAACTTCACAGAAAGCTTTAGGTCATACCCCTGGATCACTTAAACGTTTTCTTCCTTAGAGCAGTCTCCACATAAATTAGCACCAAACCGAGAACATTAAAGTCACACCTCTCCTTTACATGCTGACAAAAGAACGTGCTTTTTAAGAAATGTGAATCTTGTCTCAGTAAGGAAAAAGAATGCTTGCGTACAAATTTGCACAGAATAATGAAAAAGCTGCTCTGGTTGTTTCATGGCTGCTTTTTGAGACATAGGTAAAGTGTGTAAAATAAGTAGTGTGAGAAATGGTGTGTATATCTTTTGAGGGGTTGTTCCTAGCTGAAAGGAAAAAAATCCCCCACAATACATCAACTGCCTATAAAGTCAGCATCTACAAAATAATCCCTTTTGAAGCAAAACCACCCACGTATTTACAATTTTAACCCAAACGTATTTTAGAAAGCTGTCGTTATCGAGGCCTGCCAAGGGAGAAGTTCTACCTGTCATTAGAGCTCTTGCTGGAGGAGGGAATGAGTACGGGGTCCGGGGGTGTGTGTGAGACAAGCTCCACAGGGACGGGCTTCCCCCTTGCCGCCGGGAACGGCACCACACCGCCATGCGGTAAAAGGCCGAGGTAAAGGCCCATATCGCTCCCCTCAGCGCCGGCCGCCCGACTCCCTACCCCCTGAGGAGAAGCCGCCATCTTGCGAGCGCCGCCCCTCAGCCTCCCTCCCCTCTCACGTGACCCGGTTTGTTGTTGTTGCGGCCTCCGCGGGGCGCGGGCGCCCGCGTGGGCGGTGGCGCGGTCACGTGCCGCCTTTTAAATCGCTCCCGTGGGTGAGGGTGGGGGGAGGGGGCGGCTGCGCGCTGCTGCGCCGGGCGCGAGCGGAGGGGGGCGGCGGTTGCTACTCTCCAAGATG
>VXAK01015757.1:303977-358226 GCA_013399435.1 Arenaria interpres
AGCCGCCCGGGCTCTCCCGCCGGGCCGGGCCCGATGCCGGCCTGTGCCGGGCCCCGGGAGGGCGGGCGGGGGCGGGCACCCCGCAGCCGCCGTGCTCCTTCCGTCCCCCGAACCCTGACGCCGGACGCAAGCTCGGGCGGGCTGCGTCCCTCTCCCTGAAGCGGGCGGGTTCTCATCCCAAGCGGCCCTTGTCAGAGCCCGCGGGCTCCTGTGCTGGGCTTCACAGAAGGAGATGGCTGGGCTCTCGCTTCCGAACACGCTCATTTTGCTGTGTTGCTGGCAACAAGTTATTAAAAATGAAGAAATCAAAAGCCCCGTTTCCCTTTCACAATCTCTGCCGTGATAATTATTTATTCCTGTTTCTTGGAAACGCACACAGAAAGCCGAGGAGCACCAGTCTTGACCAATTCTTTAAATAACTTCACATTATGGTCTTGGTTAAGATTTCAGTTACTGTGGCAAAAGCTAAACTGTAATCTTCTAAGAAGTATCTTGTTTGAGGCATACTCTTTGGGCAGCATCAATATCAAAGTACCTTGCATTGCATTATTGAAGCAGATAGGTTTGGAGGGGGATTGATTTTTTTGTTTTGTTCTTTAAAGCAGTGCTTTGGAAAAGCTTCTCGAAAGGGGTAAGATGCTGCATTCTGCCAGTAAAGTCTTTACATTTTATCCTGGAATGCAGTTGAAGGCATTTTACCTTCAACTCTGTAGTAAAACTCGACAGAAAATTTCTGCCTGTGCAAAAGCTACCCCAAAGGCAGCAGAGCTGTACGGTACGCTCAGCCAGCCTTGGGATTTAGAAACTTCATCCGAACGCTGCAAGAGTAAAGTTAATGGTCTCTTATCGATGCCTTATATGAAGCCTTTTTGCTCAAGTTACTCAGATCCTCAGGCATGTTTTGCTGAGGATGGCTTAGTTCTGGCACACCTTCCCCCCCGGTCCTCTGAGGAACCTAATGACTACACAGAGCGCGCTACATTTTAAACTGCTACTTGAGCCTGTTTGTGTCTGTCACGGTGTTTCCGAAATACATGACAATGTGACCTGTACGCCATGAGTCGTTAAGAAGGTAGACTTTGATTCTTTACCCAGTCAATGTAAAGGTAGTTTTCATAAAACGTGCACTTACTGATGTGTACTGATCAACGTTTTTCTTCTTCATAATGCTTTTTGCATAGTGTGTTCACTGGCTGCATGCATCATGATGTGAAATGCTGTAAATACGTAGATGAATAATAAGAAATAGTAATGTCAAAAGAGCACCTATGGTCTCAGAAGAAGACGACAGCAAGTACAAAAAGCAATTTCTGTCCTCTACCTTTTTCCGTTCTAATCAGAATAAAGTATTTATGCAAACAAGGGGAAGAACAGGACAACACAATCTCTGAATAAAAAATGATGGTGTTTTGTGGTGTTCTTTATTTAAGAATGAAGCGAAGTAACCTAGCTAAAATACTGCAGGGGTTTATTCAAACAGAGATTGAAAACTCTTATAGTGATACTTCGCTTTAGAGAGCGTGAGTGGAACTTGTTCTCCTTTGTACATAGTCTTAGATTGTCAACAAATTTAGCTACAGTTGCTGTGGCCATCTCTAATAAAAAAGCCAGTAACAGAAGTTTAGTAGTCTATGTTCTGATAAGCTGCTCAGGTTAAAATTTGAATTTTCTCATAAATATTAGCTGAAGTACTGCATGCTGTAAGAAAAGTATCTCCTCCTCCTTTGGGCTCCTTCATCTGGCTACATGATGAAGTTAGATTGAGTTACTCTGGCTGAAGGCCATGAGCTGGGCGGCAGTACCGGTCGGTGCTCTGAGCCGAGCCCTGCTGCGGGGTGAAGTGGGAGAGAAACTTTCTGAAGGTGGTTCAAGCCAGCGCGTTTTCTGTCAGAACTCAAATCTCACACAAGCCTGTATACGCAGGCTGTTGCAGCTCAGCTGACCAACTTGGTTGTATCCAAGTGTGTATTTGTGGATTTCTTTTAAATTTTGTGCTTTGAAAAATCTAGTCAAAGAATAGTCTATAAGTGGTGACACATTCTCATTTAATCCAGTTTCTCAGTGAGCTGAATGTAGTGAGAATTGTAAGAGAAAGGAAATTTGAATTGTACTTTTAAAACATTTGGATTATTTTTAAAGGTACAAAGAAACTTTATGTCTAACACTTTATAGAACAAAACTTTGACTAAGGTCAACGTCCAGCCCGCTAAAGCCCAGTATTAAGATAACGAGTCTACTGAAGCCTTGAAAGCGTATCTATAAACTTTAAAAAGGTAGACATTTTCTATGTCTAAATGATGAAACTGCCTATTTGTAATTCATTGCAATTAACTTTAAAAGCATACAATTTTAGGATTTATAATATATTTCAATATGTATCTGTGCCATTTGGCCCCAGTATAACCCATCATTGTTGTGCTGTCTTGCAGATAACTTCCTTTTTAGTGATGAAGTCATAGCCAACGGGTTTCACTCCTGTGATAGTGATGAAGATGACAGAGCCTCACATGCAAGTTCTAGTGATTGGACCCCAAGACCACGTATAGGTAGAAGCCTATATATTGTTCTTAGATGCTGTTTGCCTCTGAACAGTTACTTTCTTCCCAGTCTTCAAATGATTTCTTCCATGGCAGAAAAAAAAAAGCAGTTGCTGGTTTTGACCAGCTTAGAGTTGTTGACTGTATTCTGTATGTTATTTAAGGAGTTTAAAAATGAGCCTCTCTAAATTTGCTGTATTTTGATTAAAATTGTCAATGTCTTTTTTTTTGTGTGTGTAGATATCCTGCCGTGATCCATAGTAAAAGCACACACACAGACTCACTAAACTGAACAGATTTATGGCATATTTCTAGCCTATTTACTTAGTACCATTAATATTCTTGTATGATTTAAGCCAATCTATAGGGCTCACTGTCCCAAGTGTTACATAATTTGGGAATTATTAGTTTGCATATATATTGCATATTAGCAGTAGAAAGTAGAAAGGTCTTGCCTCACACAGAGTACATTATATGTACTGTAAATAGCCTTAGTGATAGCTGCTTGGGTCATCTTAGTTTAACTTCTTAAGATTTACCTATTGGACTGCTCTAATCTCAAATGTTTCTGGAAAGATTGATTTGATGGCTCTAGGAAGTCATGTCTGAAATCATTAGTGTTGGATGACTAAAAGAACAACAGAAATCCACGGATTGGTGGGCCCTATTTATCTCTTTAGAGTGAAGTTTTATAATATGACTGGAAAGGATATGTGTGTTTGTTGTCTCTTCAGCTTATTACTGTAAACTCCTTACAAAATATCAGAAAATACAAAGGAATCCATAAAATGGAGATACATTGTGAAAGTCTTGTGCACCTCTAAGAGCCATCAAGTTTGCTGTCAACTGAGATTTCTACCTTGCCTTACTTGCTAAGAATTCCTTCATGGGTTAAAATACTAGTTAAAGAAGTAAAGCCACGAGCTGTACTATCACTTCAGAATTTAAAACAAAACACATAGGCGTTTTCATGAATGAAGTATTAAGTTGAATTAATAAAACTGTAATAGCAAGCCTTAATAAATGGGAGGATGATCATAATCTGAAATACTTAACTCAATTTTAAATGCTTATATTTCTTAATTTTCTTAGGTCCCTACACTTTCGTTCAGCAGCATCTCATGCTAGGTACAGACCCACGGACAATTCTGAAAGACCTGCTGCCAGAAACAATCCCTCCACCTGAACTGGACGATATGACACTGTGGCAAATTGTTATAAACATTCTTTCAGAACCACCAAAAAGAAAAAAACGAAAAGATATTAATACTATTGATGATGCCGTGAAACTTTTACAAGAATGCAGAAAAATAATGGTCTTGACTGGAGCTGGGGTACGTATTCCTGCAATGACAGTATGAGAATCTATAGACCGTTGGTTAAATGCTTATCCCGTGCTTTACAGCCTGCAGATGATGTGACCCTCGCAAGGTTCGTAATCAAGTAATTGTGCTAGATGGGAAGAGGAGGCGCAGCTGCCCGCTAGAACGATGCACACTGCAAGACTGGAGCTTAAGTTGGAAATGAGAAGATCTCTCTTCTTATAAGAAAATATCTGTAAACATTTAAACAGTTGCTTCCATGCAAAATAGTTATGGAGTAAGATCACATCTCCCTGTTCCAAAATATTTTCTATGCCAGTCATTTTTTCATTTGAAACAAAGGTAATGATTTTTTAAACAAAATCTCAATGCCTTTCTTAACATTTCTGATGGAGCCAGAGGGGCTAGAAGAATAGGACACAAAAAGGATAAAAGGGTCGGAGGGAGGATAATAAAGGAGAATTTAAATAGATTTCAGTAGACTGAGTTTTCCTTTTAAGATGTGCCACTCTGTGATGGTTATAAGATTGGTTAATCACTGTTTTACTAAAGATCATTTTTTAACCATTGTACATTTACAGCTTTATACCCATGTACCAGATCAATATATGAAAGTCGATCATTCTCTGTTTCTGTTGTTCATACACAGAGGCTGTGACACCATTCACAGAAGATGAGCAATTCAAATCAGCTTGTCAGAAAAGCACTGCTACTTCTGTTCCCCAATCTTGCCTTTCTATAATTGCTACCACACACCTGTTTCTCCTCCTCTTCCCATACCATTTTGGGGTAACACAATAAATGTTAGTCTTTATTGACTACTACAATGCTTTGATAAATAATATTTGTTTATCAAAAGGTATTTATTCATCAAAAGTAAGAATTTATTCTGTTACTGCATTAGCATGTAAAAAAGAAATAAAAATTAACCACCTTGTCCAAGCCTAAGATGGAAGATCAATGAATGCTTACTAATTACATTTAATGCAACACTATTTAAAATTTTTGCTTACTTCTGAGTAAAAGTAAGTTCCGGTGTCCTATAACTGCCTGTATGAATTGTACTAAAGGGGTTTTTTTCCCAGTTGTCAGATTTTGTTTCTGTGCTGTTTCTTCTGCTTGTGATTTGGGATTTGTCATATTGGTCCCAAAAAAAAAGATAAAAGGAAAAAAAAAATAAATAGCAAGAACCCAGACTGGTTTTGTTCTTAATGTTTCTGAGCACTGTGAGCATACAGAAATGTGGTTTCCCAAGTAGTCTGTATCATAGCAAGTCGTAATAGTTTTGCTTATTTCAGATTGCAAAAATATATTTCAGGTGTCTGTGTCTTGTGGAATACCTGACTTTAGATCAAGAGATGGCATCTATGCACGCCTTGCAGTAGACTTCCCAGACCTTCCAGATCCTCAAGCAATGTTTGATATAGAATACTTCAGAAAGGATCCCAGGCCATTTTTTAAGTTTGCAAAGGTATGGTTTTCCAACAGTTTTTATCTTGGTCAGTAAAGACAGATAACAATATTAAAATGCATAAATCAGATATAAAACTATTCTGTTAACAAAATGGTATCTTTGTCTTTTCTTATAAACAAGATAGAAAAATATGTTAATATATTGAATTTACTTTAATGAGAGACCTCATTCAGTGGCATAACAACTCTCTCCTTGGGCAGGTCTTTGCAATGTATCAGGTTTGTATCCTCAGTGTCACCTCAGTCATTGTATGCAGCCACCTATTAGCCTCATTAGAAACATTTAGCAACATTCTCTCTCCTTTTTTTAAGCTTATTTTTACTGTTCCTGTTACAAATTCATTATATATACAACCGTTCTAGACGGTGTCTCTAATTTCAGGGAGGATAAATAAAAACTTGTTATTTGAGCAAACCTCAGCAATCTTAGCTGCTCTTACTTTCTCTGACAAATGAAAGAATATGAGAAACTTTTGACCAGCACGTGAGCGATGTGGAAAGCTACATTTGAATTTGATATAGTGTGGCATTCTGGTCAGTGTCATGCAATACATTCACATTTTATCACTGTACGTACAGTTGAGTAAAGCAGTTTCATGCACTAATAAGTTTGTTCTCATGTCAGGTTTTGATATAGGTGTGACGAGGATGTGTACATCTTAGAGAATTAAAGCCTTTTTGCAGGGACTGTGTTCGCTTAAAAGGAAGAACGCAACAGTTTTGGGAAAGATGTTACTGATACTAAACAGTTTAATTTAAAAAGCAGGGAGTACATCTCCAAGACAAGAAGGAATTGTAGAAGCTGTGGACATATGTAGAAACAAGAAAAAATGTTTGCATTTAGTTCTGAATTTCCTTGGGAAAAAAAAAAAAAACAAACCCAAAATATTATAAGAATTACTACAGGACCTGTAATGACTTGTGCAAATCAATCACTAATAATTATGCTCACTCTTTCTTCCCTTTGCTGACAATTTATGCTACTGCTGTACTATGTTTGAAAGATTGGAAAGGAAAAATCAATGCATTCTTCAGCTGCTTATCTTTCTCCGAAAGCCTCCTATCCAGATACCAACATATTTGATGCTTATTAGTATATTCAGCTCCTTGGGTTTCTAATATTTAATAATTTTTAAAAATCCGAAACAAAAAACCAAGCCCACTTGAAGCCTGTCTATATGCACGTTTTACCATAATAGACTAAATCCGAATTTGGCTGATACTTTTTTACTAAAATAATTTTTCCTACTTCTCCTTTTCTGTCCATCAGCTCAGTTAGGATATTCATGTATTATTCCATGAAATCTTTAAGTTCCTTTAATTCTAGGGGCAAAGAACGGCCAAATAAATTTGCAGAGCTCAGTAGCAGAACACGTCTTGCTTCTTCAGACTAAGATATAAAAGCTTTTAGGATGACATGAGTATCTGATTATAATCATGTAATAGGCTATTTGTAATCTAGGTAAGAGCATTAAGAGCAGTCATTGATCATTGCTGCATTTTAACTCCAAAGACCCATGTAACTTCAGAATTACAAGTAACTTGACATATTTTGGGGGAATGCTTTCAAAAAGTCTTTTTTGTTTATTAATAATTAGGCTATATGGTAGCTGAAGGCAGAGCTGTCACAAAGATTAATTTAACAGTTCACTGTCGTGCTAGAACTTTTGGTTCAGTTTTAAGTATCTGTTGGTAAAGGCAGGCAGCAGCCTCCTCTCCTTGCCGACTCTCATTTGGCCAGTGACTGTGTGCTTTTTCTGTACAAAGGCCTCACTTTCACAGGTGAGACTCCAGCTCAGTTGCTTTTCAGTGGTGAGAGAGTGACTGGAGAGCAGAGAGTCTGGAATTCAAGTTCCTCCCTCCCCCAAGTAAGTTCTCCAGAGAAACAGAGTGATGGTGGTGCTGCTGGTTTCCTCCTTGTTGCACAGGAACCAGAGGTACCACCTGGGGTAGTCAGCCCGAGACGGAGGTTCTTAGTATGAAGCCTTCAACTGGGTGCCTACATTTAATTCTTCCTTTTGGCAGGCTCCTTGTTCACTGTGAGCAAATATCAAACCATTCTACAAAAATGCCTATGTTTTTTTTCCATATGGTCTTTAAATATACCTACCTCCTTTCCCTTGATCTAATGGAAAGGCTAAGCATCTCTCAGGCACAGTGGAACTGCTCTACTAAGCCATATGGTTTTAATTTAATAACTGTTGTAACCAGCTGAATTGTCACAGCTGAGAGCACCACCTGCCTTTCCCCTATATCCAATATCATTCTGCTTTCTGGGCTCCCATCTAGGAATGGCTGCTGATCATGCCGATGAGTAAAAACTGCTTATCCCAAACCAAAAGACCAGAATCCAAATTCCTTGTGAAATTTTTATCTGACTGCAGTTAAACCATATATGTTTCTAATAACAAATATTGAGGTTACTTGACACTTACAGAGGAAACGAAGCTTTCCTATTTCATAGTTCTCAAAACCAAAGAATACCTAAACCTTTACTTTTATGCTCTGTGAAGAACAAAATACCAACTTTCAGCTGCAGCAAGTCATCCTGACGTGATCAGAAGCTGAGCTGTTAAGAGTTGGATCTGAGGGAAATGGCAAAATGCAAAGGGAGTGACAATAT
The DNA here is from genome assembly GCA_013399435.1 of Arenaria interpres. NCBI lineage: Eukaryota > Metazoa > Chordata > Aves > Charadriiformes > Scolopacidae > Arenaria > Arenaria interpres. Next base: position 311,933 of record VXAK01015757.1, read on the forward strand.
TAACTGCTGATGTAATCATTATTGACGATATTCAGCCCTGCCTGAATTGCTGGAGTTGGAGTGAAGTCTTGCACTTTCTAATGTACTTCTGAATTCCTTAGGAAATCTATCCAGGACAGTTCCAGCCATCTCTCTGTCACAAGTTCATAGCTATGATGGATAAAGAAGGAAAATTACTTCGCAACTACACTCAGAACATAGACACATTGGAACAGGTTGCAGGAATCCAAAGGATAATACAGTGTCATGGTTAGTGGTTTTAGTTTCACTTTTCTTATTTTATGTGTAGGAATATTTTTTTACTGGTGCATGTGACAAGGTAATTGCTATTGGAATTGGGTTTTGGAAAGTTTTTTTCTTGAGTTGGTATCTCTTGGCAACAAATATTCTGCTTTTAAAATGTTGAAAATTTTTTTAGGTAGCTTAAGTACTTAAATCAGAAGTGTTTTAAGTGGAAATTTCTTTCAGAAATTATGCTTGATAAATGGTGGGTTTTGTCTCTCAGTGAAGATCCACACCCTGTTCGCACAAGCTTAGACCTTAACTTTTCAAATTTATTTGGTGCTTTTGTATATTCATGTATGAGAACATAGTGTGGAAATCAGTCTTTTCATACGTCCCTCTCACTATTAATGAAGTGGAGGTTAGCTGTTACCCGATTATTTAGAATATATTCCATTGAAATATTAAAATACCCCGACACTTCAGTGACTTTACCTCATGTATAAAATATTGTGGATTAATCACTTGTTCAGTTGAACTGAACATCATCTTGTTACACCTTCAGTGTCGTAGACATTCTGTAATTATGATACCAAATTAAGTGGAATCTCTTAATTGCTTGATGTGCTTTCCATTTCCAAGGACTTACAGATGTCAAGCTAAAAGGCCAAGGATCCATTTTAAAGGAAAGAATGCAGAAAATGAGTTCTTAAAGCACACACTTGGATCATTTAGTAGACTTCTAGCAAATAAAATGTTTAAAAGCAGCGTTAGCATGTTTGTAAGACCTGTATGTCTAATTCCACCTTTTCCAGGGACCAAACTCACTTGGTTTCCTTATCTACAAAGCTTAGCTCAGTGCCAGATCCATCAATTTTCTTTATTCAAACAGAGCAGATGTGGTATCCTGTCGAATAACCCAAATCAGGTGCCAGTTTCCATTTGTACTTGGTGTGTTATGCATTTTCTTTTGGTTGTCACTCTGTATTGTCATGAACTTCTTACATGGTTTTGTTTTCATCCGTCACTGCCACATTCAAGCCTCCTGTTTTTTCAGTTGCACACTACCCTGATTTGAGTTCAGCCCATCTTCAGTGTTATGTCCTGTATAAGTTGATTGTAAATTAAAAAGATTCTTTGAAAACATGTTATGGACTTTGAGATTTTGAGGCCTCTGGAAATTAGCAAAGGTTGTTTTGAGCACAACAAGCTTTATCTGACATACAGTTATGCTGCTCTTTAACAAATGCTAGCTGACTAATGGTACTGGCTAAAGAGAAACGAAAACTATTATCTAGGGGTTCATAACACTATATTTATTCTATCTTTATTGCCTAGCTGTGGCAATGACAAGTTAATCATGAGAGTGCCAAACGACAAGGAACCCTGTAATGATTTGGGGAGTTCATAAATGAACCTTTGAACCCATTTGACACTGCAGTAAAGATGCTACTATGAAAACCGCTGTATCTTGGATGCATTTTCTGAATTTAAAATGGCTTTTGCAGTAAACCAGCATGTTGAGCTGGATCGTATTCCTTGCCGTTGCTGCATGATCAGAGGCAGTGGCCTGTTGGCTACACACGACTCGTGCGTGGGGCATAGAACATTGATCAAATCCTTTTGATGGTGAAAAATAGCTCACAACATAGAGTTGCAAGCAGGTGGCAACAGATGCCTCAGATAGGGTTAGATCTGCTAGCCTGACAGACACGTCCCTAACACACTGTATAAAGGCCTAAATTATTAGTATAAACAAATTATAATGAGCAAATAATAACTGTCATACTTCTTGTAGTCTTTGGAATTCCTAAAGTTGTGGGTTGCAATGCTGAGCAAGCATTTCAGAACTTACGCACTTTCCACGCCAGCAGTGATTAGCAGATCTGAACTACCAGTTGTTCAGAAATTGTCTACTCGGAGTTTTTCTGTGCTCTCACTCTGTGTCTTACCCAGATACAATATCTCCAAAGTATATTTTGTTGTTATACTTAGCCCCGGAATCCCTTCCTTTAGCAGTGTAAGCATTGAGTGGCTGCTCTGTGTATGTTACGAGCAGAAAATATCTTTGGTTTGGATGGCTTAAAATAATACTCCAGATAAAGTTTTGGTACCAGAGGTTTTTAGCTGTTCCTATCTTCTGCAAAGCTTTTAACAACTTAACCATTACCTTTCCAAAATTTGGCTTTTGAAGACAGACCTTTGTACGCCCCTGTACATTACTCAGTCACAGAACTTTCTGACTGCCCATTAGAAATTTGAGCGCTCCATACTTTTGCTGCATGAGTGACACATTCCAGTGCAGGGTCAAAGGGATTCCCAAATATATATATATATATATATGGTTTTTTTTAAGCCTTGTTTCATGGTTAGGAGAAAATCTGTCATTTTTTCACTTTATCCTTCAGCATTCTGTCAACTTCTAGCATTATTATTTCCACAGATAAAAGGCCATGTAGGCCTTTCTCTCCTGGACATGGGCACACAAAGAGGCCACTTTAGTTTGCCACAGTGACTTCACACAGCATTTTCTTGTGTGGGGGATAAGCTTTCCCTTTAGACCAGTAGAGACACGAGTGCCCTACCAGATACTTGGGCATCACCTTCAGCTGCTTCAGAAACAGGCCAGTTAGAGCTACCAAGTGGCTGGATGGACCAACCCAACTTAACATGGTCTTACCAAATAATAAACACTGGCGAAGCTGGGTACCACTTCAGAGCGGTATTTCAGTTTGAACAATCCAGCTGCAACTTCTCACTTCTGCTGAAAAGAACACTACTGCTATTTAGTTGCCTGTAGCGAAGTTTTTACTAACCCATTTTCTTAGTTATTTTGCCCTGCTGTTTCTTGAGTTCACATGGGTTGGTGTCCCGGTGCTGCTGTTTGCAGAGCCGCTGGCGCTACTGTTTGTTGTGTAAAGAGGAAAAGGGAAGGTTCTATTCTCTCCTTGTATACGCTTGCACAGGTTGTGGGAACGAGGACAAAATATTTTTGTAGATATGCATGTGACATAATTACTCCTAAAACAAGATTTCTCCTGACTAACATCTAGAAGAACTACTTTTAATACTACAAGTATCTTCTCTTAATTTTAAATTACTTTTTAATGACTGGTTTTGTAGCACTGCAACATAATAGCCTTTGTGTCAAAACAACTTGTCAAAAAGACCAAGTTTGAATGATTGAAAATCATTTTTTCTACCATATGGGTTTTTCTCCTCAGGTTCCTTTGCAACAGCTTCCTGCCTGATCTGTAAATACAAAGTTGATTGTGAAGTTGTTCGAGGAGATATTTTCAATCAGGTAAAGATTTACTTTAACTCACTGCAGATTTCTAATACGTAACTTTCAAAAAAATCCCAAAATACCACTCTTCGATTGCTTAAAAGATCTGCTTTTAAAAGGCTGCATATCTTTGCATGTATTTCATAAAAGTGCCTATCTATTTTAGCATTTTGTCTAGTATTTAAAGGTATATTCAAATACTATACTGCAAAAATTAGGTAATGGGAAAAAGCAGAACCAAGCCATAAGAGTCCATTTGCAATGGCACCTCCGAGAAAAGTAGAGGTTAAAATGGTAAGTAGAAAGTTGGATTTATCCCTGTTTTATGTTAATCTGAACTCACGGTCACACTGAGAAAGCATCCTTAGCTATTTATAACACCAGTTGCTCTTTGAACGCTCACCTACATTAAAGATATGTTTGAACTGTGGATGAAGCATGGAGACATCACTAACTACAGAGCAGCCTCTGAGCAGGGAAGGAAGAGGGGACCAGATGAGATGTCTGACGTGCGCTTTCTGGGCGTTGTGAACTGTTCTGTATTCTGAACTCCCTACATCTGGGTGTGAAGTGCCCCAGGGCCAAGGCAGGAGTTAGTTCTGCTCTGTCAGAGCAGATGAACCTTTGGCTTGGTGAGACCCTCTGTGCTCTTCTTCCTCTTATTTTGAAGGAACAGAGATGATGATTCTCTGATCAAAAAGATCATTTTTACTAATGGAAGGGGACTCTTTTTCTGAAGGCTCATGTTTTGATAAATGCTTAGAGTCCACAGTTGCAATTTTAGATAAGAAACATCAAAGGGATGTAAATCTTTCAGGTATTACATTTGAAATGGAATTCAATGAAAACCTTTCAGAAGAGATCTTTGGTTTAAAACTTTAAGAAACGTGAATCTCATAAGCCTGAAGCTTTGCAACACTGAAATATTGAATGTGAAAGCTGGTTTGCTTTCCTATTTTTGAGAACTTTTTATCTTACAGATGTTTGCTGCTCCTTTACCTTCAAAGCCAGCTGGTTGGAGTCTAGGTTTTCTTCCTTCTAAACAACCATTCCTACGCATTCTGTAATTTTGTGTTTTGATTGTTAGTGGTCAGAACTCCTCCTCACAACACTTCAATCATTGTGTGTTTATTTGCTGAACCAAACTCCTGCCCTGATCGCCGGTCCCTGCTGGTGGTCAGTAATGGAAGCATGAGGAAGTGGAGAGAAGACGACTGTAGCAATGCTTCTGAGTAGTAAGAACAAAGAGGGCTCTTACTCCCGAGATGAGACTGAAGGAGCTTTTTACACTCAATCTCTCAGCCCTAATCTTACAGTACTGTTGCCAGGTATATCTTTCCAAGGCAGGCTCTAGTTGTAATACTGAGTTATTTTCATAATGCAATATAAAGATGGTTATTGCCAAGTATCATTTCACACAAGAAATAGCACTATTGAAAGAAAACATGTCGTTCCTCTTTTATGCCTGAAAAAAAAAAAATGTTCTATTTGCCATCATTATCTTTATTCTGTAGGCTGCATTTCCCAAACCAGTGCTATGCCGTTTGTCTATTGCCTCTCTAGAATATAGAATTTGGTTCCTCAGAAACACTGTCCATTTCAACAACTTTGTTCTCTAACAGGTTCCCCTTCACAAAAATGGTTTTAGCACCTGAGTCCCAATAGATCATCCAGTTTCTAGTCTCTGCTGTCCTCCACTGTTTGAAAGTTCAGTTGTACATGGCCCCAGGTCCTTAGTTTTCCCTAAAAATACTACCTTTCCTTTGTCTGGTCCAGCCCCTGATGGTTGTTGTCTAGCTAGCATCTTTCTGCCAGGATTTCCTTTCAAGATATTATAGACTGAGAATTATTTGAGATGATCTGTTTAGAAAACTACCAATTTCTTGTTGCTGCTCTTCATTCTTTTGCCACTTCCAAGATAACGTGCTAGTTCCCTGTAGTGTGATTCTTCCTCTTGGTTGCTGTGCACAAGCATCCTTCTGGGTGAGAAGCAGCATCAGTTATAAATCACACCGATAGAACTTGTGAGTAAAACAATTATCAGTCACTTCAGAAAACAGCACTTTTATGTGCTTTTGAGTGTTTTAGGTAGCTTCAAGAAATAGTGAAAGGGCCTCAGATTTAGGAAGAAAAGGGCCCAGGAAATGGAAAACAGGCACCAATTCTTGGATATTCTTAAACCAACTTAATCTTTACTAATCTTGGTTTTGATACACAGTTAATAGTCAATAAGAAATTCCATTTCTCTTTTGTCAGACATCAGCAGATGTGGTGGGGTTTTGGGGGAGTGCTGCTTCTGGAGGGAAGGAGGACCCTAGGCAATTGAGTGGCCAATTATCTAGCTTTAACTTCTTGGTATCAATTTCAGCTCTTGGAATAGATCTTCCCCCTTACTGACGACCTTTCTGAGGATTAGCAGAGAAGCTGGTGAGTAGCGTAGTGTCGAAACACATTTATGGACCCATTACAGTGACTCAGATGATGTGGAAAGGGACATCAGTTGCTCTACAGAGATCCATTAAGTCAAAAGTCATTGGACTTCCTATGAGAAATGATGGAAACAGAGTTAATATTACTTGGTCTCTTTAAATCAGAAGTTAGAGGTCTTCATTTCATCTTCCTCCTAATACAGAGCAAATTTATTTTCCCTCCTTTAGCTTCCAACTGAAAGTGCAAGGGCACCCCTAACATCAACAGAAGAAACAACAGGGTAAAAACCTTCAGAAAAGTTTAAACTGTTTGTGTGTCATGAGCTCTCTCTAAGATGTAAAGATCCGAGCAAAAAGTTCAAAATTCATTTTACTCATTCTCTTCCTTTTTGGGGAGTTCTTCAGTTGGTTTCCCTTCAGCGTGGGGTTACTACACACTCTTAAGTTACTGCTCACTCCAAACCGAGTGAAGGTTTCCTCCATGCCAACTCCCAGCTCTTGTGCCATATTGTTTCTTACACATCCCTCCCACAAGGTTTGCTTCAAAGGATTGGATTCTTTGTTCAAAGACTTACATTTTTTGGCAAGGTCCTTTCACATTAGATGAAACTTGTGATGTTTTCTCATATAGAAAGCATTGTCTTTCATCCTACTGCGGGCATCCAGAAACTAGTTCTTTGATTTAAACTTTCTAAATTCTGTATTATTTTTTCTGCATATACTCTGTGTACAGGAGAGAGTTACTATGCATTTGACTATCAGTTTTCATGTATTTTCATATTATAATAGGTGGTAATATACATTTCTTTACACAGCACTAATTTACTTGTGATGACTGCTATTGGATTGCAGCTACATTTAGCTCCTTAGATTTATTCTGGGCTATCGTATTTTAACACTACAGCTGAGAAGACTAAGCTATTTGAAAAACAAATCACTCAGTAGTAACTGAAGCATTGTCTGTACATAAAGCGCTCACCTTCTTGCTTTTCTTCTCTCTGAAAAAGTCTTGAGATAGAGTTGAAAGAGGTCCCAAAGATCAGAAAATCCTCTGGTTTCGGGAGAAAAGGGAGCCTCCTTCTTCACAAACCTAATTCTCATCTACTTTGTTTAGTGCACAGGGATTCTGCTCTGTTTTTGGAGGAATTGGACGACTTTAAAATGGAGACCAACCAAAAGTTCTTTCCTATGCTCTTGTCCTGTGTGCTTTTTGCTAGCCACCTGCAACTCTGCCATGTTGCTTTATGTGTATAGCACACGTACCATTTTGGAGAGGAGGAGAGAGGTAAAGCTGTGCAATACACTCTCTGATTAGGAAGGGGTTTATATCATATCCTGTAATGGTAACCGACAGTGAAATCTTAAGTTTTTGCTCTGATTAAACCAAGAAAAATATATTCCTGTCAAATAGTAGGAGGTAACTACCAATTATTGGTGCCGAGTAGGACTTCTGGACTTTGGCCTAGCTGTCAGATAAGAACTGTGGTGTAGATCTGCATGGTGTCTCCCTTTTGAGTTAAAAGGATTTTCTGTTTATTCCTGCTCTAGTTTTATTTCTGTGTTATTTCAGTTGCTGCAGGGTAGAGTCAGAAATGTACTTGTCTGTATATCCAGAGAAAAATGAAATGAGAAAATATCACTGAAACTTCCTTGTCTTTTGCCAAAATAAGTCACTGTGAATTGCTAAAATCTGAGGTTTTCAAGGGCACAGCCTTGAATTGTAGTAATAGAAGCTGTTCTAATGCAGGTTGTACCTAGATGTCCCAGATGTCCACCTGACGAACCGCTCGCTATCATGAAGCCAGACATAGTGTTCTTTGGAGAGAACTTACCGGAGCAGTTCCATCGTGCCATGAAGTATGACAAAAACGAAGTTGATCTCCTTATTGTCATTGGGTCTTCACTGAAAGTAAGACCGGTAGCATTGATTCCAAGTAAGTGACTATCTCTAGTAATATTTTCTTCCAAAAATGTGGATCAGAAGTGAAATTCTCAGTTAGGAGCTCTAAGAGATGCTTTTGGTTTGATTCAGTGAAGAAAATAAGATTAATTATCTGCTTTTCTAAGACAAAAACTGTGTAAAGCTGAAGTGCAAAACAGAGAAAGTAACAAATTCTAAGTGCTTTTTCTACACTCCAGGAAGATCTCAAAGTAATGAAATGATAATCTGAAAAACTACTCTCCTAAAACTTGAATGACTGTTCTGAGATTCAATCCATTTCTCTCCCTGATTGCAGTATGCTTTCAGAGTTACTGGAAAGATTTAGAAAGGAATCATGTTTAAAAAGATTAAAAAATCAGATCAAGTACATCAGGTGTCTTAGTTGTAGCTTATTATAAAATCAGTACTGAATACTGAATGGTGCACAGTGTGCAGTATACAGTGTGTGTCACCGCCTGGACCCTTAGCTTTTCAAAGCGATACGGAAAAACATCTCTGCCAATGTACATTAGAGAAAAAGGACCTTCAGGAAGGCCAAGAAAATACCATGAGGGGCAATTTATTTGCCTACTGAGTGCAAGACTTACTGGAACTAAAGAAACGCCCTTCACCTGTAAGCCTGAGAAGGACACGTGCTTAGTTAACATCTGCCGTTAACCAGGAACAGTGCTGTGCCCACGGCCTTTGTAATAACATCCTCTTCCCTACGGAAGAGGCAGAGCCTAATGTTCAGGCTGATGGGAAATGCAGGAGGACGGGGTTAGGATCCCCTACTCAAACCATTGCTCTTTCTGGGTCCTAGAACTGGATTTCATGAGCTGGCTATCTGAAAAATCAATTCTAAGTTACCACACCCGGGGGGTTTGGAAGCCTAAATGTCAGAAATGCACTGAGCAGCCCTTACAGTGTAGATTGTACCTGGAAATATGTTGACCTAATTAACGGGATGTCATTTACCAGCAGTATATTCTTCATGTGCACATAAAATGAATGCACATAACCAACACGGTTCTTGTAAGAGATTATAGTACTAATTTTAATAATCTTTTTAACACTTGACCAAACAATGCTGTAGTCAGTATTTCTGTGCACGTGTTTCTCAGGGATGGAACAGAGGAACACTTTTTACTGCAAAATACAGTGGGAAAAAGTCCAGATAGGCTACTGTAGGCACAGCTCCTCAAACTGCTGCTGTTAAATTTGAGATCTGCTTGTCTTCTTCCTGGTGTTGTTGCAAGCAAACGTATGAAGAGAAGTCTGAGGAATCACACTTTCTAAGTAGATCTCTGCTGAAAGTAAAACTGAAGTGACTACCTTTAAATTTTGTTTTTTATCTATAGGTTCCATCCCCCATGAAGTGCCTCAGATCTTAATTAATAGGGAACCTTTGCCTCATCTACACTTTGACGTGGAACTTCTTGGAGACTGTGATGTTATTATTAATGAATTGTGTCAAAGGCTAGGTAGCGAATATACAAAACTTTGCTACAACTCAGTAAAACTTTCAGAAATAACAGAAAAGCCTCCACGAACGCACAAGGAGCTGGAAATGCACTCGTCTGAACTACCGCCTACCCCTTTAAACATTTCAGAAGACTCTAGTTCACCAGAAAGAATGACTCCACCAGATACTTCGGTGGTGTCTTCAGAACAGCCGCCTGAATGTAAGGTAGAAAACTGTGATCCTGCCTCAGAAACTAAAGGGACCTGCACCGAGGAAAAACTTCAGGACACACAAACATCGTCAGAAAACCCTGAAAATGCTACTGGTGAACTAATGAACTCTGAAACAATGAAGGAAAACGGATCTAACAATGGAGAAAATAAAGAAAAACATGAAATATTGAAGAAGTGCTGGGTAAACAGATCTGCAAAGGAACAGATTAGCAAAAGGCTGGATGGTAAGTGTTAACTCATTTCAGTATTTTGGGGTTTTGGCCAGATATTTATTCTAGACTTACTTCAAAACAATAAGTAAGTTGTCTTGAGGGAATCAGTGGGGTTTGGTTGTTATTTTTGTTCAAACTGAGTGTCTGAACTCATCATTGTATCACTTATTTCTTTTGGAGTAGCTGATAGGAAAGCTGTTTGCAATTCGTAATAGGTTTTATTAATTAGTGATTACATACTCCCTAAAAAGACCAAAGTTTAGAAGGCTTGAAGGTAAATACCAAAAAATAAATCCGTTTCCAACATTTTCAAAAAAAACCTGAGTTTGATGCTCAGGTGTGAGGAAGCTGGTCACCGTAGGTGATAATCCGGTGTGGCAGCCACCTTGTAGAACTGAAAGATGATGTCATGACAGGAGCTGAAAAGCAAATCTCCCTCCTGGGGCCAGGCACGTTTTGAAAGAGACTTTAGCCTTTCCAAGGAAGCCTCCCAGCAGGTAGTCTCTTAACTGATGTAACGAGTTACCACACTAGAAAATCAGTGTGGATGAAGAGCCAGGTGTTAAATTGCAACATTCTAAAGCAAAGGCTGTTTTTTAAATTTTGTCAGATCCTCTGTGCAGTGGGTGCCAGTTCTGTTACACGTAGCATCAATCCAGCTGTGAATACCTGTACCCATGAAAGCAGCTGCTGAACGTTACAGTTTAAATGCTCTTTTGTGTCAAAGGGAGAGGGGAGAAGGAAGGCTGAGCTCCCCAGGGAAACATTTGTTCATGCTGTTCCTAGGGATACATTGAAATAAAGGGGTTTCTAACATAATCTGATTTGTCACTTAAAGTTTCACTGATGAAAATACGCAACTGCAGGTACGTTCTAACCAGAAGTTTGCAAGACCTTTTATGAATAATTTCTCTCAGCCTCTTACTAACTTGTGAAATTCTGTTTCAGGTACTCAGTATCTATTTTTACCACCAAATCGCTATATTTTCCATGGTGCTGAGGTGTACTCAGATTCTGAAGACGATATCATATCTTCTAGCTCTTGCGGGAGCAGTAGTGAAAGTGGTTCGTGTCATAGTCAGAGCTTAGATGTGGAGGATGAGAGTGAGATCGAAGAGTTTTACAATGGCATAGAGGATGAGGATGCTCCAGAACGGGAAGAGGAGCCTGGATTTGGGGACGAAGGAGTTGAACAAGAAGAATTGGCAGCTGATGAATCAGCGTATACAAACGAAGCCGCAGGGACCGATCATCCGAGCAACAAGTTGTAAAGTGATCGCTGACTGGTTACAGGAACCTCCCACCAGCATTAGGAGCTTTGGCATGTCAGAATGAATGTTTACGTCTGAATTTAGAGCAGCAAAACCATAAGGATGTAGTGTTTATAAACAACTAAAACAGATTTTCATGCTTAGTTTTTTACCTTTTTCAATAAAATTCTATTACTGCGCACTCAACACTAACTCATCTTTTTTTTTTTTTAAGGTACTAGGAATATCTAAAAAATTGTCACTATGTTCACTTTTAAGTTCATCTGTCTGATCAGGCATCCATGTATATAATACATATTTTTGCTTAATGAATTTCAGCTTATATTATTTTTAAACAGTTTTGAAAAAGCCATTGGAATGTTAAACTAATATAAAGGGAACAGCTAATTTAGACCAAAGAATGGTATTTTCACACCTCTTGCTTTGTAACAGTTTGGTTTATTTAAAATCTTCTTATGCTTCTGCTAAACCTCTCATTCTCGCCTAGTCTGTCATTAAACACTGGCATTTTCTAAGACCTTCTGTGGCAGCTAATTTTTTGCTTTAACAGTTACTTTGTATGTTTGAGACATACTTAAATGTGAGTAGGTAGTTAAATGGAAACAAGACAGTGAGCACTTGAGAAATCCTGTTTTTTTAGAGGGATGAAGAAGTGCTGTGAAAATGCTTAGTTACTGAGTTTAATACTTCCTGTGGGCATGAAGCGGCGTTGACATTGGCTCCTTAGCAATTATAACACTGGCATTTTAGACCAAACGGATCCCCCCTGGTAGCAGTTTTCCCTGTTGTACAGCAGCTTGCATTACAAATCGCATTTGATAAATTGCCACGGCTCCACTGTGGAAGCTTGGCCCAGTTCAGAGTAGTGTTTCCACCGGCGTGTGAGAAGGCGCAAAAGAAATAAGCTCTTCCCTTCTTCTTCCTGATGCTACAGAACCAGGAGAAACTAACTCAGATACCGAGAGCGTCCGTTCCACCGCTGAGTGGATAAAACACGGATCAAGAAGCTAACCTGGAATCACCCTGTTCTGAGGTCGTGGCTGAGGTTGGGAAAACAACCTCCCACCCGGGAGCTCCACCTTGCGCATTGAAAGCCAAGCAGCTACTCCAAGTATTACGTTGTACAGTCCAGCGCGGGGCTGCCTTAAAACTGGATGTTGCGCGTTTCCAAGTGCGGATTGTTTGTTTCCAAGCCTTTAGAACTATTTTGTAAAATTGCACAGTGCAGTAGTAAGTGAAACAGCATTTTTCTATAAACCACTTTTTCAACATCGGCCCAAATGAACTCTACGGTGTAGATTATTCATATACTTTGCTTTACTATTTATTACGTTTTGAAAGATGTATAGTGGCTGTTCTTTGAACATAAGATACATCAGTGAATAAATATTTAAGAACAGCCTCCTGTATTCATCAGAAAATGTTGGCATGTTGTCTCATTGTCCAAATTTAATACAGTTCTTATTTGGCTACACTAAAGAATGCAATATGTTTAGTTTTCACTTGCATGTCACAATGTATTAGTTTGTGCTATAGGAGATATTTTAAATTGAAATACTTTGTTTTAAATTATTTTTACAGTGAGGATTGTTTTCTGCTCTTTTATATTGTATATAGTGTCTTTTATGTAATCTACTGGCATATGTTTTGTAGAAGACTGTTTAAAATGACTGGCTATCTTCCTGCAACTTTTGAAATACAAAACCAGTGTTTTATACTCGTACACTCTGTTCTAAAGTCTATTAAAATTGTCATTTGATTTCTGGTTTCTGTTAATTTCTAGTTAGATCTTAAAAACTTAACAAAAGATGCCCTACAAAGGCAAGGTATGCCCTAGCTAATGGAAAGCTTTAGGTACTAAATTATTTTTTTCCATCTGCCCCCTTGGAAAAAAAAAACAAACCACAAGCCTGAATGAGTCTAGTCTGCCATGTCCTTGGTAAAACGACCTCCTGAACCACAAGGCAGTGTGATCCTTCAGAAAACTACTCTTTTCCTTCCAAACCCCTGTGTTAACTTTAGATGGATTTGCTGAGCAAGAGTGTTTCTGCTGGTGTTCCCATTCCTCGCGGCTCCGCCACCCCCCCTCCACCCGGCCCAAAGCTCCTCTGGCCTTTGGCACTTGCAGCTTCTACCCCATCCCTGAGCAGCCACGTCAGGAGAAGCTTCAGTGGTTCAGGGCACGTTTGGGCTTCGCACTCACAAATAATTCATTTGTGTGGTGTCTTCAGGCCCACGATGCCGACAGGTGAAGCCTCTGCTTCCCCTGGGATGGTCTCCCCACCCGGCACAGCCACAGCTGAAGTGTCCTTGGTTTGCCCCATGGCTTCCTGGGGTTGCAGCCGTGCTGACCCCCACATCCTGCAAAGACCCACTCCTGTTGGCCCTCAAGGGCCAGGGCCCAGTTTAACTGGTTTTCCACTGTGGAACACCTGACTATTTTGAGGATTCCACTGTACTTCCATTTCACACACCAGCCTTTCCCCGTCACAAAGACATCATCTTTAAATACTGTGTAAAACAATCGTACGGCAAATGATGGGGATAAGGAAACATTTCCTGTCGCAGCTCTTTGTTAACCCCACGTATTCACCATCTTATCTGAAATTTGTCTGGAAGCACAGAAGAGCGTGTTTGGTTCCAGCTGAAATTTGTAGGATCTCAGAAAGGGACATTACTTATTTCTCTCATAATTCGCATTAGTACCTTATGAAAGCATCTTAACCCTCTTAGTATTTATATTAAACGGATACACTGAAAAAAGCCATTTCCCCAACCCCCTTTCAGCCTGTTTTGATGCATTAGACACAATAATGACCTTGCAAAAGTATTTTAAGTGATGTAAAAGACGCCCATATTTTGAAATATTGAAATTTTTTTTTTCTTAAGGGCTATGTATTCTCTACTGGTCTATCTTGAATCCAGTACATTTTTAATCAATGGGTTTGATTATGAAAAATACATAAGGTTTTTAAATGCATGACAGTGAATTGTGGAGCAACTTGCAGCTGGGAGGGGCTATCAGAGTACAAAATTTGAACAAAACCAGCATTGGGAATCAATCTGAAAAACTGAAAAAAGGAAGACGCAGTTCAGCACCTCAAGTTCAATATCTATGCTTAAATACCAAACCAGAATGGTTAAATCTAAAGGCAGTTGCAATTATCTGCATAATGTACTTCTCTACGGAGTGACTAGAGAATAAAACCCAGTTTAAAACACAGAATTTCAGGCTGAACCAACTGGCCTTGTCTATGTAACAACGGGCTCCAAACGAGCTATAACTCATCAAGACAAGTCACAGAGTCATAACCATACCCTAAGTCCAGTCCTGCTTTCCTCAGCGGTTTGGAGAAGACACACGGGCTGCTCAGACTTAGTAAGAAAAGTAATAATATTAATAATGGTGCACGAAGAGAAAAGAGTTGCTATTTATTTTCCCAACTCAAGGCCCAGGGACCATCCAGCAGAGCTGATGAGGTAAAGCACCACACACGAGCTGTGGAACTCGCTGCCGAAGGACGCTGTGGGAGCCCAAAGTGGTCTCAGAAAGGAACGGGACAAATTCAGGTAGAACAAGACTAGTGAAGCTCTTTGAGGAGGACGCCAAGGAAAGGAGTACTTTCCTCTCCTGCAAACACCTGGACTAACTTCAGGTGGAGCCATTTTGCACCTCAGACTGACCCAGTACAGCAGTTCTCAAGTCGCGTACAGAAACAGAGAGCTTCTGAGAGCTGTGCCACAACAGTTTATACCGGACCCTTTAACCAACAGCCCGAGCAAACACTTGTAAAGCACTCCCTAAGCACACACACACCTGCCTTGGAGACGGTGGGAGCGGATACATGACCACAGGCCTTCAAAGAACCACGTTTCTTAAACCACCCGGAGAGCTCTGTGACTAGGGGACTGTTGTTTCCACTCTCCCAGGCCAAGAGACACTACCACCCCGCAAACCCCGCTTCCCAGCGCCAGCCCCAGCCGAAGGAGACCCTCAGGGAGACCCCAAAGGAGACCCCGGCAGTTGCCCAGCACCCACAGCCGGTGAGAGGGAGGGCACGGCGCCCGCAGTCACACTTACCGCCTCGGCGGCAGCCTCCGGAGCCGGCGGGAAGGGACCGGCGGAGGAGCCCCCGCCCCAAGGAGCCGCTCAACCGGGGCGGGGAGGGTTTGGGGGGGTCGGTTTGAAGCCGGGACTTTCCTACCGGCAGAGGAGGGGTTAGGGGCTGGGCGGGCACGGCAGAGAGCCCCCTCCGCGTCCCTTCGGCCCCCCCTCAGCTAAAGACACCGGCCGCCTCCCTCACCCGCCCCGCCGCCGGGATGAGACCCCGCAGGCAGCTCCCGGGGCTGCTGGTAGGGGCACCCACACGGCCTCTAGGCATAATTAAGGCACAAACAATTAAATCAGCTTCACCTTTGAATAATTCTAAAGACGCGGCAAATACAGTCTCTATAGGAAGTCAGTTTCTAGCTGCAGCACGCCAGCTCTGTTCCTCCTCATGGAAAAACCAGTAAAAAAAAAGGGAAGGAAACAAGTTTTGCACTCTACTCGAACCGAAGTCTTCACACAAACGCTTATCTTTTGTATCCTCACGGAAATTCCTCACACAATCGGGCGTGTGGGGGGAGGCAGGGGGTACCCCCAGACTGTGGCAGCCCCCCAGGCAGAGTGACCTGCTCTGGGCACAACCTGCTGCTGAGACAAGCCTGGAGCCTCAGGGGGAGACAGGTCCCCACAAACTACGCTGAAAATAGTAACTCTGTAGTTCATATGCGGAACAAGATTCATAAACCTCACTTTCCTTTCTAATAATCTGAGGCTGACGCATGTGCCTTTGGCCAGAGAAAAACAAAAATAATAATGCTGAGTGCTGCCCTGGCCCCCGCGAGCTCTTTGATCACATTCCTGGCATCAGCAACACCTCATTTTGCTGTTTTGTAAAAGATGGATACACTATGGTCAAACCCAAGGGATATGCAGGAACTCAGACTGTTCCATCAGGTAATAAGAGGCTAGTAGATCCATACATACTTTTACACGGTTCTAGTACACCTATGGCATTGGCACAGTTGATTTTAGGTGTTGGTTTTTTTTCCCCCCAATTGTCTTGTGGTCAGAAGGTAAAAGCCATCCTTCTCGCTCAGCAGCGGGAGGCCGAGTTTTCCAGTTAGAAAGTTTTAGCTTTCTGAGTGTAACAGGTAGCACAGAGCCAAGTAATGAGATAGGCACCAACAGGCCCCTTTCCTCAAGAGAAAAAATGAGGACTTGGTCAAATGGTCAGGGAACTCAAGCATAGAGAAACCATGGCTGGTGGTGTTATTCCATTAAATGTGTACATACTCCAGGAAAACAGTCAGGGGGGTTTTCTTGGGGCTCTTGATGCTGACAGATTTTTGGAGGTCTAGGCAGGGTTACTGCTCTAAAACCTGACAACACAAACCTGAACAGCACCTTGAAAGACAAAAATAGTGGCTCAATGATTAGTTCCCCCAAGCCCCACACTGACCTACCAATTAAGAAATACCCACCTGGTAAGCAATGAGCAATGGCAAGTGCAGCTGATCAGGGGACACTTCCCTCCCCACCCCTTAACGAAGGGGTGGACAGGTGTGCTCAGCACACACAGCCACATAGTCCCAGTTGCACAATGGAGAAAGTCAACACAACCCTTTTTATGGTGCTCACTATATGCCAGTCTATCACACTGAAAATTATTATTCAAAGAAAGCTTTAATCCTGTATTTCTCTTCACTGCAGAACCCCATGTGCCTTTATTTAAAAAGTGTCTTTTGTTGTGGTTTATATCTGATTACATTAAACTTCATTTATTTCTGATAAATCAAGTTTATTGCAGCAGAGAGCAGTGCAATGAATTAGAATCCTTTTTAAAGTATCCTACAAGCCTTCTTGCAAGGAATACCATGGCTTCATGTTCTACATCAGTAACAACATTATTAGTACTAACTCCCATCAAGTGCCAAAAGGAGAGCAGTCATTACGCTAAAGCAGGGCTCGCTGCTTTAATACTTCTACAGTGGCTCAGGGCCACTAGCATTCTCCAGAGATAATTCAGAGTCTTTACCAAAATGCCAACTGTAAAACGCTCCCACCGCAGACCGAACTACCACCCCCAGCTGCTTGCATTACCCTTTTTAAAAGTGGCATGCAAGCTTTCCTCACTAATTGGAGATTTGACAAGGAGGAAGGCCTTAGGCTTTCTTCATTAACACTGCAGCTATTTTACCTAAGCATAGAACGGAAGGGATTATTTTTTTTTCCCCTTTCTTACATGATGCACACATCAAATACCGTAGGCAAAATGATACTCGATCCAAGAAAGAGAAGGCACTTCCTGCTGCCCACCTTCTTCCAGTTGTTGTTAACATTATAGCGTGCAGCTTTTGTAGAGAGCCTTCATGGGGTTGTTATGATTTAACAGAACTAATGGCAACGTAAGCATTGCAGAAAGTATTAGCAGAAAGTATTAAACTGTTTAACATAAGTAATATGACTATTAATTGATCTAGTAGTGAATAAAAGTCTTCTACCTTGTTATGTAGACAACGTCCGTTCTGCAACAGAGCACCTGCCTCACTGCACAGACTGAGCTATCGTGGGCTGTAGGACCCAACGCCGCTTCTTGTGGAGATGGATAAAACTGAGGCCAAAATTGCAAAAAGAAGTCTCAGGTGAATGCTGTCCTGAGGAAAGGGACTCTTAAATGTGTCTTGCTGATGCTGGAGAAACTTCTGCAGCAACGTGAACTGATTGCCACAGCAGTTTCAGCCAATTTTAACTGAGGACATCTAAGTTCTCCAGCACATCCTAAACTGAGCATAAAAAACCACCAAGTGTTCAGTAACTACGACCTGGATTCTGTCTCAGACCCCCTCATTTACAGAATAAGGCTATTACTCATCTTCCAGATTAAGATTGATATTGGTGAAAAATCCTATTGATAGCAAAAATCAGGAACTCCCATAGGGAAATTAAATGCATATATACAGTGCTGGGATTTGATGATATGCACTAAGTAAGACTTGGACCTACACAACTGATCATAAACTCCCCTATTTGTTCAGTGAACACCATCAACTGTGTTCCCTGAATGTAGCAAGAATCCCATAGAAAAAATTAGAAAAACCAGCACTCGATCATGTAACGATACAAAAGGGAAAACTAAGACAACAGCTTGACAGTAGCCACTTCCTAATTTTTGAATATTTGCCTTTGCAATCTTGATGTTTCATAATTTAAAAACAATGTTTTAATATTACCTGGTAAAATGAAGACATAATACTGAGTTGGTTTCTTTCTTTTTTTTTTTTCTTTTCTCCTTCTCTTTCTTCCATGCAAGGTAAGATCAAGTTGCTTTAGAATTTGTTGGTTTCTTTTTTTTTTTTTTTTTACAAGAGGGAGANNNNTTTTTTTTTTTTTTCACAAGAGGGAGAACTTCCCCGCCAGGTAACAAATGTTGGAAAAGATGGAACATGAGCTGCATACAAAACATTTACTAGAATTTCCGTGAGAAAGCTGTAAAAACACAGTGTTAAGGAAAAAAGAATGATTTTAAGTGTACTGTTTTATGTACTGCCAGCACAGAAACGGCATGTTCTACAATTTATTACAATAAATGAATTTCCCTGCTTTTCAAGTGAGATCTTGGTACCCGAACTGTACCCTCGATTTAATGCATGCAAAAGTTGCCCTCCAGTTGAAGAAATATGCATGATGCAAGCATCTATACACATCAACCAACAAAGGTTTTCATTCAAGTCTTTTATTATAGCTTGAATTTTTTCACTGCATTTAAAAATCTAAAAAAAATAAATATTTGTTTCACAGCTGCAAGTCACATATGCATTAACACCACAAAATCTGGAATTTAACCAGAGAAGGAAAGTCAAATCTGAAAGTGTCCAGCTAAGCACAATCGTCTCAGGGCAATTATACTAAAAATAAAATCTTAAGAAAAGGGGAGGGGAGTGTTAAAGAGTTATTTCAAATGCATTTATCTGGAAAAAAGTGAAAATTCTATTAGAAACCATAAACTACGCTTTCAGCATTTAAAAATAAATGTTTTACCTCTTGACAGCAACAACTGTCTGGTGCATCTTTTTCTTTTAAGCTGTACTCCTGACATATGGCTGCAGAGGTTTCAAAGGATAAATTAACCTCTTTTATAATTGCGTCCACTTAATTACACAATCAGTCCTTAAAAATAAAACCGTGTATTAAGTCAGCTTGTCCATCCACGTATTAAAAAATGCCATTGTATGCAGTTTTGTATCTGCACTAAGTGACTGCCTCATGGATTGTACATTGTGAAGATGAATGTCTCTTAAACAATCACTTTCATTATTAAGGTTCTTAAAACAAACCAGAAAAATACATCTTCAGAAATCAGAGTAGTCAGGTTTTTGTTAAAAGCCATAAAATAAGCTCATATTCAATTACAAGCAATAGAAACCATACTGCTATTGGAACATAATGATTTTATCACAAAAATTTATTATTTACAAAATGAAAAGTTACCCAGTGAATTTATCAGGGAAAAAGTTAAATGTTCTTACTAAGTGATTTGAAAAACTTAAGCAAGTCTCTCATGCACTCACACGCCAAATTGTTTGCATAAGGTGAAATGTTAATTCATGTTAGTGAAACTTGACTCCCATTCACAATACTCTCATTTTTATTGTAAGATGGCAAAATCCACATGGTTCTATACAAGAATGTATGTATTAAGACAGTTCCTCATTTTTGTAAATGTTTTTTGGCTCCCATGAATAACCGTACCACCAAACATTTTTGTAAATAATCAGCTATATTATCAACTCCATCATTTAATCCACTGAATTTACCACCACAAGAAAGACACAAAAAGTCAGTTTAATGATCGCATGTTACACAGAACTCTCATTTCTGAAGTTATACTAAACTGAAACCTTCGTAGTGATCTATAGCCTGGATCAACTTAGATTTTAGGGTTTCTTTATCTGTGTATTTTGGAAGATCAAGAAGATTAAAGCAAGTGTGAGCTACCGGAAGATAACATTCTCCGCCTCCTGTTGGTTGGATGACTAGTTTAAGACACTTCATTCCAAGAATTGGAATACGATCACTGCCTGTCAGAAACACTGCCAAGAAAAAAAACAAACAAGGTCTTGAAAGCAGTTTAAGACTAACATTGTATGTGTCATACATGCAGTTGTAATCATCAATTGCATTTTTTAATTATTCCAGATAAGTTTTAAAAAAACAGAGAACAACAACTTAATGTATGTAAGCTGGAGATCGGGTTAACTCTTAACTACAACACAACATGTATATATATATAAAGGAAAACATTTTATTTTAGCATATGAAACCAAGCAGTCATCAAAAGACAAACAAACAAAAAAGCAGGAAGCTTTTCACACATAAGAACTTGTTATTTAAAATCCATTTGCCTGTATCTTTACCAAGCATTGGCAAGCGTCTTGTAAATACATAGAATAACTTTGTTCAATAAGAAATTGGAATTGGAAACTAATCTATAACCTATTCTCAACAAAAGCTCATTCACAGGAAGCTTCTATCACTTCCCTCCACTCTCCTCCCTCCGTGTATTTCTAATCATATCAGTACCTTGAGGTATTTATACTGTTCTAACTCCAAAATTCCATCTATGTGTAATGACAAAACTGGAGGATGTGAACCTTATGTTGAAACACAGGAAAAATATTCCCAGTTGTCAGAAAAATGACACTAGGGGTTTAAGTTATTTTTTTCTTTTCTTGTGTTGGGTTTTTTTAGTTGTTTGTTTGTTTTTTTTGTTGTTCTTTTTAAACGCTGCTCTGGTTTACTGTGATCTTCTAACTGCCCACCACCCAGAATTACTCAGAACCACCCCAGCAAAATCAGAGACAAGCTCATAATCAATTCCTTCTACTACGATTTTTTCCTTCCAAATACAGTTAGTCGCAATTTTAGACAAATACTTACATCTGCCCTCTTATAGCAAGAGCCTGAAATCACAGTGAGCAACTTCTGCAAAGTAGTTGCTAATACTTACACAAAAACTGCTTTTTCTTTTCCAACGACAACTCATGAAAAACCTCCCAGAATATCTTAATTGTAGGATGGTCTGCCCAGTACTCTCCTTTATATTCTGTATTCTAAAAGGAGCATGAAATCAGGTTACTGTTCGCACATACAACTAGCAGGATAATGAGACATTACAGCAGAATGGATGTGGTTTGTGTAAAGGGACACTGCAAGTGACTTCTTACTGTTTTCCTTGGTCAATTTTCTTCAGCTGGTTGGTCTGACTTGAACTATATGGGCAAATGCCTGTACTCCAAAGCATTTTCAGCCCCAATAAATAAGTGACAAAGTCCCACGGTGAGTTTTGGCAATCAAAAATATTGACCTTTATTAACTGTGTGCATTTTGTTCACTTCCCCCTTTCTAATATAATCCATCACATACAGCTGCCTTTTGGTTTTGTGGATTTTAATTCCTCTCTCTTCTTCTAAGTTTGATTTTCTTCAGAAAATAGATGGGAAATAAGGAGCAGGAAGGTAAATAATATTTTAGTATCTTAATTCACTGACATTTTTAAAAAAGTTCCTCACTCATGCAGTCAATTGAATCAAGGCTGGAAGTCACATCCGTTAAAACAGAGCTCAAAAGGACACCGCAAGATTTTGCTTTTGCATCTTGAAATTAAAACTATATGAAACAAATAGCTAACTGTGGTTCTTACCTTCTCCAGTTCTTTCCAATCATAATTAGTGTTCCCAATCACCATTGCCTGCAACTCGCTGGGCTGGAAGAGCTGAAGAACTTTACCCCCACATACTTTGTGGAAGCCTGTATGGAATGCACTGAATAAGGAAGCCACAGATTTATTGAAGATGTAATTCACGTATGCATCTACAAAATCTTGCCTGTACAAAGAAGAATAAAAGAATAACATTTAGTGTTATTTATTTCAGGTACTATAAACATTTCTCTTCCTTGTATGCATTACAGCTAACTGGACTGAATGGCAATAAGCTTTAAGTTACATGCAGTGTCCTGAAATCAACTAGTCAATTTTGCTGTTGTATTTTTTAATTCAAAAGATTCCCATATCTTTAAACTGAAAATGCAAATCAACTTCAAACAGACATTTGAGTCCTATACAATAGAAAGATCAGTGCAAAGGAGCTAGGAAAATGAAAAACTGACTGCCTGTTATCTGTGCTTCGTATACGAAGAGCTCTCGTATCTCGTTGGAAGCTCCTTCTTCCACAGCACTTAGGGGGAAAACTAAAATTCCTTGGTATGATACAGCATTATATATATTATATAATCTATCATGTATATTATGTATACTAATAAGCATTGTAATACTCTATGTTAATTAATAAGTTAATATAAAGCATCATGGAATATTTGGATCTTGAGAAACGGGAATTCTTCATTGCTGCGAGACAACTGGTGACAACAGTGCAGCGTACATTCCATGGGCACCCCAAAACTGTTCTCATTAATTCAACTCCAATTTTAAAGTCACTTTGTGACAGAACACCAAACCACCACCAGAGAACTTCAAAGCTATCATGTGTAAGAGAGAGTATCATAAATCCTCAGCTATGAGCCAAGGACTGGAAAAAAAAAAGAAAAGAGTGAGACAGGCAGTGATTGCAGTTGTTCATAGCAGGATAAGTCAGGAGGGTAAGAATCACTGATTGTGGGAGGTACTGTCCCTGCACATGGCTTTGTGTGGGTTTATGATACCCTCAGAATCTTCTGTCACCACCCTTTCCTCTACAGTGGACGTAGCGTTACAGAAAATGTCGTCCAAAACATTTGCCCTCAAGGAACATGCCCAGAGGTATATTTTCTCCCTCGTTCCTACCGTGCACTGCCCAGGTGCACCCTGTTCTCAAACAGCATGCTCTTTCCCTTCAATTCTCCCTTCTCTGGGAGAAGAGAAAGCACAGAGAATTCACAAAGACTCCAAGAACGAACAGGAATACATGAGAGGATGGACAGAGAGAGTTAGGAAAATGGTAGTATTCTCCAAAAAGGAACAAAAGCTCCACTAAATATATTCTGCCTGTCCTCCAGGAGCAGAAAGGGAACAGAGTGGGAGAGGCTGCTTTTATAAACAGAAGTAACAGAATCCCTGACCAAAGAAAGGAACCCCACCCCTCACACGCTCTTCAGCCATAACACTAGATTAACCTAATCTAGTGTTATCTGCTCTACAGAGGGGAGACTTCTCTGAAATAATATTTCATATATGAATAGTTGCCACTAAATTCCAATTACACATAACTTCCTGCAGAACCACAGCCATTTTTAATCTTATAAAATCAACACCATGTAGTCAAAATGGGCCCTAACGAGCTGCAAAATACACGTAAGTTCAAAATGAAAAAAAAATTATTACACACTCCTAGTAAAATTAGATAGTCTCTCCACAGCTGGCAAATCCTTAAATACAACAGCTACTTTAACAATACACAGGAGAACAGCTTGGAAAACCAACCAAAGTAGTTTTGCCTCTAACATCAGTGTAACAACTTGGTGAAGCATATTTATAGCAGCCCAGTTACCTTCCCGAGGGAGACAGCAACATCGAACTACCCTGTAACCCACAAAACTCACCTATTCTGTTTGCTTACGGGAGTGTCAGCACCATTAGGAACAAGCTCTTCAATTTCTGTTGTACCAAAATTTTCCACAGTGATCTATTTAAAACAAACAAAAATAGTATAAATCTTATTTACTGAGCAGAGTACTTCTTCCCACCACTTTGCGAACAGCAACAAGAACAGCAGACACAGATGCTAAAATTCACGGGAATGAGGAGTGGATGCTGCTGCTCAAACACCCCAACAGAAGCAGTTATAGCAGACGGTATGAGCTTGGTAAGAAATACTTCAAGCACTATATGAAACTTACAGTAAAATTAAGACAAAATGCTTCTTCTATGTCATCCTCTGGATAGTCCAGTAACTGTTGCATTCCCCTGCAAAATAAGTTACAAACTATTTGTGCCAGTGGAAAGAAAGATGAACTTAGTTTTCCTGAAGTAGTCTTTATGCTTTGATCATTCAGGTTTGAAAAATAAAATAATAATTAAAAAAAAATTAAAAAAAAAATCTTTCTCTGTTACTTCATTTATTAGCTCATTGACTCACACCTTGTGCAGTGTTGGGAAATCTCAAGTGACTGTTTTGCTATTACTTGTAGTGTTATTTCCTTTTGATTATCTCCAGGTGTGAAAAGAGAAGATTCATACCCTTGTCTTCAGCTGAGGGATTCCCAAACCAGGGCTGATGAATACTTAATAACCACTGATGGGCTCTTCCATTAACTTGTGTGATTTCTCCTTGAATCTCTGGAAGCTTTTAGCATTCACAATGCTGGGGCAATCAAACATCCACTTCCCCTCATCTGACCCTCCTACCTGCCAGTGCTATTCCAATCCCTACAAGGGCAGATATTTAGCATGTATTTGTTTACGAAATAAGCAAAAACATTTCCTTGAGGAACTAAACAAGCTGTTCAGAACTAAAATTATGTCCATGCTTAGACTTATAAAATTAACAGCTAAAACTCAAAGGTTTTGATTTTCAAATACTACTTTCCCCTGAAATTCTTGTAGGAAAATAAAACAGAAGACACAAATACAAGCATTTAGAAGCAGGTGTTTAAGAATAGCATGCATCCTTTCTCAAATGACATGATGGATATGGGTTACTCTGAGCTGTTTATCCTGTAAGTGTGAAAATAACACATTTTCTTTATGTTCTTAAAGGAAAATGTTGAATTAAAAATTAATTTTTAGTATCATTCCTCTTTCTTTCTTACCTGCCAACATCTGGCATCAACTCTTTCAAGTCATCCAGGGATGGCTTCTTATTCAATAGCTTTTTGTACAAAGCCAAAGGGAAATGAAGGTCTACAATAGTAAAATTATATATTGCTAGTCCACAGACAACACCAATCAAATGAAACAAGTCACTGTCTTCAAAGGTCTAAGAACAGAAAACAGACAAGATGGTTTAAAATAAAGAAGTCAATTGTGCAGAGTTCAGAAAAAAGTATACAGTGCTACATAATCTGAGCAAGTTTCATTTATATTTTTCTTAACTACGTATCCATTAAGCACTGAGGAAAACTGGATGAAGTTTTATCCAGCCGAGAGATACTGAAATCCAAGGAAACAGAACTCTTTCTACTTTAAAAAAAAGAAGCTGATACAACATATTTTATGTTACAAGTGACACGCTGTAAGTACTGCAGTAAGATCGTGTGACTTACTATTGTCAGTCAGTGACTTACTATTGCACTATTCACTGCTTAAATATATGTCAATTTTTTAAAAAATTATTTTGTAAAGGAGGAGGGAGGAGCTCATTATTGACTCAGTCGGAGTTAATAGTCATGGCTTAAAAGACAACTGTGGAAATGTTAATGTTCAGGTATTTGTGATATAGCCACCATCGTCACTGTTTTTCTCTGAAAGAGGACTAAAATATCAATGATCAAAACTTCCAAGAAAGCACGACCAGAAGACCATCTACAAAATGGACCCATAAATGTGACTGAACACAGAAAAACCTGCTCAATATGCTACTCCAAGATTATTTTTTTCCTCTGCCACCTTGATTTACTCATTCCGCTCTTGGAATCAGTTTACTCTGGCTGGCACTTCTTCCCACTAAACTTGTCTGGGTTGGGGATAACTGGTAAGAAGTGAGGAATGGGGAAAAACCAAGAAGGAAAGTTTTGATCTAACAATGACAAAAATAAACATTTTTTTGAGAATACTTATTTCAGCTTCTCCTCTCGAAAAAAAGCTACCACAGACTACTATGTTCATACATTATTAATATAAATATTGTAAGGTAAAAGAAAATTGATGACTATAGATCACACCCTACCTTATCAGAGAACCAGATCAGCCTGGACTCTTCATAATACCTGAACATTCCGTATTTGGGATCTAGCAACTCCCTCATGATGAGTAAAAAAAATTCTTTGCGCACACCTCCAGCATCAACAGCTTCTTCCCCTACAAAAATAACCTGAAAGACACAATTCAATGCTAACTGAATTACAAACAGTTGTGAAACAAAATTTCTCCAAAAGTATTCTCAATTACTTGCACGTCAGTGAAAAACACTTTGAGCAATAAGTACTGATAATACCTTGAGTGGTTTCTTGTAGTCTACATTCTTTGTTTTCCTTAGGACTTCCACAGCATCTCCTACAATATTGTCTCTTCGTACCATTAGTATCAGGCATGGGTTGACAGATTCAAATACCGGCAGAAAGAGAGAAGACAAATTCTGCCTGTGAGCCTGATCAACAGCCATCTGGGAAAAAAAACAAAGTGAAAGTGTCAGTAGGTGACATAAGATTCCTGTCAAATGTCCATCAGTCTTGTCTTAAAAAGTGCAGAAGACATGAATGGGAATAGCTATTATGAGAACTACTGAATTTGCCCAAATTTGCTACATGTTCCTTTTATCTCGGGAAGTATTTTGCCTTTAGCCTCATCAATGCCAACGTTCAGGGAAGTCTTAGAATACAGTTTTCAACATTCCAGTCAAAATACTTTGGATAACAAAAAAACCCCTGTGCTTCACCTAATGAAAAGTAAGCTGTTTAATGCAAATTTGGCATGAAAACATCCATTTAGAACTAATTCATACAATTAAAAGCAATTTGTTCATCTATTTCATTTGTATTAGAATTTTTGTATTACAACTGTTCAAAAAGAAAATACTATTGCAAATGTTCTGAATATGGCAAAGAACTCTTGAAAGTTTGTGTGGTTTAACACTATTTAATATTTTTGACAGAAGCGTTCAATGTGATCATTTCCCTGAATTCATCAAATGTTGGTATTGACTGTGTATGTATATTTTTAAAGGCATAAGAAACTATGTTTATTATGAACTACAAAAGCAAGCTAGTATTTTTCTACATGAGCCCATTACTTGAGCATAACTTACCACTTCTGTTTAATTTCAGACTCAGAACAATAACTTTTATTACATTAAACACTATAAACATGGTGGGGGGGAGGCTGATGTCTTTATTGGTGTTACTTTTGCAGTAGCCTCCTTTCATCCTTCCATTCCTTTTTTAAGAATATGATTTATTATACCTTTACAGCAACTGGACAGGTATGGATTATATTTGTTTTTAAAAAAATTCCAAACATTGAACAAAAGCATAGCTCACCACATCACATCATAACAGCACTAGCTCCTAAGTCTTAGCAAGATAAGAAACTAAAAGTAACTGGCCGCTGCCTCTAACAAGATAGACTTCCAGCTCCAGGCTCTACACCCCCATCATTGGAAGCCTGCTCACATTGGAGGTGGGATTGGTTTTGGCTTGGGGGTAGTGGTCTGTTTTGGGGCCTTTTTGTGGTGTATGTGGAGTCTGGGGGGTTTTTTGGTTGGTTGTTTTCTCCACACATCTGTACTACGGGTTGTTAACACCTCGTAACAGGCATCTCATTAATGAAAGGAAAATAAGTTCCTTAGAAATTTATGCAATTATTAAATAACCTAATTTCAATGAGATCCCAAGCCCACAGAACCACTAGCTTCTATCACATACATACTCCGAGATCAAAACTACATCCCTCTCTCATGGAGAAGAGATTACATAGTTTAACAAAAAACAAACAAAAACCACCACAAAGATCAACACTAACCACAACCCCCCTAGACACCCAACTTAAAAAAACAAATAAATTTCCTAACATTAAAAACTGAGACACTTGCCTGCATCTGCATGACTGCATCTGTTTGTAGGAGAGTTGTCTTTGCCTGGGCATCAAATACAAATGGGTATGTGCAAATTGTAACAGGAATATCTGTTAACTAGAACGAAAAAACACAAGTCATATCTCTGTTTATTTAAAACCACAATCACAGCTAAAGAAGCCACTGCAATAGTACTCATCTAATAAATCTACTTTACTAGAAAGAAAGAAATATTTACTCATTGTCAATGCAGGACAAAGCATTTTAGGAAAATTAAGTAGATTTTCAGTTACTTAGTATTTCAGAAAAAAAAAAAAACAAAACCAAACTCAGAACAAAAAAACAACAAACAAAAAACCAAAACACACACAAACAACACTCTCAGTACACTTTAATTTCAGAACTTATTACAGTCAGTAGATATCATCAAAATAGTCCTTGTTTTCAAATGCTGCTCTGAATTTGCAATACAAAGAATTATGTATTTTTGCCCCACAAAAACCTTTTCAAATTACAGCCATGCTAATTTAAAGCTTTACTCTCAGTACAACACATCAGACAATCCTTGACATTCATATTTCTGATTTCCTTACATTCTGCAAAAGAAACCAGATTGCAACCAATCTTACCTCAGTTAATCCATGGTTGACATCCTATGACAGCATTTGCACAAAGGTAGCAATAATTAAGATGAAAAAGCAGCATTAGTGTCTGCATTAATTATTCACCTCTGATGTAGAATTAAAAGATTTATCTACATCTTCCCCCCCAAAAGAATGTTTACCGAGAAATAAATATCAACCATAAACATTCTAATTAATCTACCAAATAAAACCATGACTTTCAACAGTCTTTTAAAAAAGGACCATTAAAGCATCGTTATCTTAGATGCAAAAAAAAATAAAACATTTTAGATGTTTACTTCGATACACTAATAAGTGACATTTGTATTTACCTACGTATTTTCATTCTCAAATGACTGTAAACATGTCAAATTAAATGCAAAACATTTTTAATGAATAGAAATTTATACATATAAAAGACCCCTACCACTTTATGATAGAAGTCTCAAGAATCATTTGGTTCTCTGATAAGATGTGTCATGAGAACAGCAATTGACTCTTGAAATTTGAGAGAGACCAACACATATGGCTGGGGCTGTGTGGGGACTTCCACAGTGAGCTACATCAGCTGTGCTAAGAAACTAAGTTATCCCTTGGGTGCCACCTTACCCCTCCTATCCCCCCCCGAAAGCTAAGTTTGTTTCCACCCAGCAGGCAGAAAACAGAAAAAGAAGAAAAGGTAATGACAAATTAATAACTTTTAAATCTGACTATGTATATATGAAAAGTCAAATATGTAGACATTCATGGGTCACAGAAAGTGATGACCAGAACACTTTCCTTTCTATCTCTATCCCCAATTCCTACAGGAAACATCAGATTTGAGTACTCAATTTGTCACAGATTTATGCAATTTTGTACTCCTACTGTATCTACTATTATTTATTCCTAATTCAAACAGTTTTTCTCTACTTCTTTAAGCTGTATCTCAAAAACACCTCTTCAAATCAACCTTCAGTTTTTCCCCACTCATTTTTCTGTTGTTGAAAGAATTAAAGCTTTTTCTTCCAAGTTTCTCTCTGAGAATACTCTGAATACTTCTGAAATTCTCTTTTCTTCTACATTTTCCTCTCCACGTTTTAATTAAAGAACCAAGCAAACAGTTTTGCCTCAAGTTATGACAATAAAAGTTACACTAGCAAAACAAATTTGATTCATTATGCCAGGTTCAATAGGCAAGTAGGGCTTCTTATCATTTTAAAAGCAAGAACACAGGAAACTAGTGAATATGAAGGCAGGGCAAGGCCATCAAAACCATTTATGAAGGAGATCTAAGGCCATGGAATTTCTTTCAGTCCAAAATAACTTTCTCTGCTGAACTTGAAACTGCACAAATACATGACAAAATGATGATGATTAAAGGGAAATTCGGTATCTAGTATTTTCTCAGTAATGTCAAGCTACTGCTCAATCTTGCAACTTAATTAACAAGCTTAAGACTTTCATTGCAAAGCAATTTTCCAGCTCTCATTTTCCCATATTCACTATTATCTTCTCCAATCATGACATATGCAATTTGGGTGTTTTTACATCCATTTAAAGCATGTGAAGGTCATCATCTTTTAAATTCTGTCACTTCTGTACCCTTCACTGGCATACTCTTCCCTGTTCCAAATATAGAGCCGGTCTCTAATTCCAAGGCCCTGCAATGCTCATCGCTAGCTTCTATATCTCATTTAGGACAGCACCCCTCGTAGCTACCAAAACCAGGCTGGTTATTTCTTTCAGACAAGCTTGGCTAAAACAAATGTCTGTTGTGACCGCCAATACTGACTCATCATTTCTTTTTGCTCCCCAGGCTCCTCGCTGTTGTTGTTTTACATTGCAATTTGAATTCTTTGGTAGACAGCGTCACTTGCTTTGTATTCACAAAGTACAGCAAAACTATGTCTCCCATGTTCAGAACCCTCCAGGTACTGCTGCAAAAAAGTTAAATTTGGGCGCCTAGAGAAAGAATATTAATTTACTCAATATTTTTTCAAAGCATAAGTCAAAGAACAGTGTGGCAAAATCCTATCCAACTCACTAATTCTCTGCACAGTCATTAATTTACTCCCACTTACCACTCTTCTGTTTACAGATCCGGGAATTAATTATCTCAGTTCTTGTTGCTATACTCAAAGTAGAAAACTATGTCAGTTATCTGTCCCCTGTAACTCCCTATTATGCTTCTAGACTTAGTTTTCCAAGACAGTTTCAGCTTTCTCATTGACTGAACCTATCTTATATAGCAATTCAGGTTATTCTGGATGTTTTCCTGTCATGAATTATCACTTTCCTAGCTTTTTTTGACATGGCAAGTCTCAAGTGACAGCATTCTAAATCACTTTTTAATTGATGGATCGAAATGTTGGACAGTGTCAGTCCTAAGAATGACACCCTACAAGAAACACACCTATTTAGCAATTCTTCCTTAGCTCGTGCCTGATGTAAGATGAATCTGTTCAGCATCACTGATCTGTGAAAATATTTTTATGAAAAGAAAGTGCCCGTATTTAGAGAATCTACAGGCTTCTAAAGGGAAAAAAGAATAATAAAAAAACCCCACATGGGGCAACCCACAAAAACCCAAACAAAACCCAACCAACTTACCATTCCGAATACCTGCTGCTGGACCCAGTTGACATAGTCATTTCTGATATCTATCAGATCTTGTATCTCATGGATGTAAAATCTGTCATACTGTATAACTTGTCCTCTTTCATTTACCTAAAGAAGCACAATTAATTATATACTTTGCATAAGAGTTTCCAAAAGGTCATTTTCTATGTTTTTCAAGTATTTGATATATCAGCCACAGATACCCAGCTACTAAAAAAAAAAATCTAGATCAACAACAGTACCTACAAGAATGCAAAATACAGTGTTAAAGACATAGATACGGGGATTATTCAGAATATCTCAAAGATGCAAAGAAAAATAAGATCAGCTGAGCATACAGCATCGCACAATACAGTGCTGCCACTTTGGAACATCATACGATCTCATAGGACCAGTGATGAATATACATATTCATACATACAATGTAGTAAATACTCGTTCCTATATTTGCACAAGTTCAAGAACTCTACAATTTGAACTCTACCTCTATTACCCTTGACCAGACATTAAAAACCAATAAACATTAAGCTTAGAGAGACATGGAAAAATAACTTTATATAAAGGCTTCTCTCTACAGTATACTTTTAATCCAAAAGCATCCACGCTTTCCTAACGCACGCTTCTTTTCCCAAGGACTGTCAAGCACCATTAACAGCCAGAACAGCAAGATCCCTAATTCTGTCTTTATAACCAGATAATCTAAGTCTACTTTTCTCAAACATCTCCTTCCCCCTCCCCTCAGTATCTGGTAGTTTTGGGGGCAAAGTCAGTGAAACACCTCAGATATGTCTGCCTATTTTATCTCCTTTAGTCCATACCAGCTAAATATTAAGACTATACCAACATAAGCAGCTGGGCAGCAGTGTAGGTACAAATTTAACTATTTCTACAATGTAGCTACATAGTAGTCAAAGCTGAGTTTTGAAAAAAATTGGAATTTAAGAGAGCACATTACAATTCCACAATTATTCACAAGGCTTTAAGATTTTAAAATCAACTTCAGCTGTTAAGGTTTACAGCTACTGTAAGCCTGAGCAGTGACAGAAGTTCTAAAGTCAGCAAAATAATAATTTATTATATACCAACAGCTTTCCATATGAGAATCTGTAACAGACATCTAGCGCTTCTAACACAAGATCGTTACTAGACAGCCTTGCTCTCAGCCTTAATTTGATGGTCTCCATAAAGACAAACTGCGCAAACCATAGCACAGGAATTCCAACTTCCAAAGCAGAAATCTTTTCCGTTCTTTCTTTTCTCATTCATTTCTGACAGCTTGGGGCAGAGGGCTGTGATGCACAACACACAAAGGCCCAGTTTGGACACCTGTGCCCATTTTGCTAGATCGTACAAACACAGCGCTTGACCAGCACCTTAAGGAATGCCTAAAATGCTTCTAGCCTATAAACAGAAAATGCCATAGGACCAGAATAAACTAAAGGGAAAAAAATCGGGGGTGGGAGGGGAAACCTCAGCAGCCTTAGATAATGCACTGTGATGTGCACAATCTGGCTCCCCCAAATGATTTAGGCTATTTTCGTTCAAAGTTCATAAATCCAATAGTTTCCATGAATTAAGTTAAAATACTAACAAATGGAATAAACAAATCAGAAAATAAATGTTTGCCTTGGTTAACCTGTGCAGATCTTTCCTGTTCAAGATACAGCTTGCTCTTATTTTTCATTTGTGATCTTACTTGCTATCATTTCAAGCTTAAGAGGCAATTCTTTCCAACATACCCTCACAGATGCAATTGACTGGGTCAGTGTGTGTTCCCAAAAAAATGGGTAATTAATTCCATCACCATGTCAGACTGTAACCCAGAATTTCAATGGTTCGTTGGTCCAGATGGAACAACTACAGGTATCTCTGTAGGTGCAAGTTTAAGTATTTAAAACACTTTAATAACTAGCTTCTTCTAACAACTCTACAGTACACAGACGCTGACAAAAACAAACAGATAAGTAATTGCTTAAAATTGATGTAAACATACTCTATGCAGTATTTCCAGAACTCTGAAAGCCGTGTGTAGAAAGTTGGTAAGTATTCTTCTTTCAGAAGCTGGAACACCAATCTTGCACAACTTCAAGAGGTGGACTACGACATCCTTGTAGAGTTCCACTATCTTGAGGAATAACGGAGGTTCAAGTACAGACCACCAATTTTCTGTCAACAAATAGTGAACACACCAACTTAGTACTTGTCACTACAACATTATGTTATGCTATTCTTCTAGCTAAAAAATAAGTTTTGCAAGAAAGCATACTTGTCAGTTACCAAAGACTCTCAAAAAAAAAGTTTAATATAGCAAGAGCAGTGCAGGCTTTTAAACACCACGCTACTCTCTACATAAATAATAAAACCTCTATTCAAATGCTCTATTGTTACACAACAACTCTTTAAATAAAGGTTGTTCACCCAGAGCACACAACACTATCACAAAGTAGCTTTTGACATAAAACCAGATAGCTCAAATCCTGAAATTCTGACTTAAGCAAACAGTCCTGATAGCAATGGAAAGTGAAGCAACGCACAAAAAAATAACGACAGTTCAAAGAAACAATCAGTTTGCGTTCCTTTACAGCAGACAAGCTCTTTACTCTCACCAAAAACTACTGAAAAATACAAGAGATGGGTTACAAGACAAAAAATAATGAAGGAAGAGGAAAGCACCCCCTCAAAAAGATAGAAATTAAAAAGGAAATAACCCATTCAACACTTTAAGCTGAATTTCAGGTGACAGGAATCACAATAAGAAGGTGTAAGGAAGCAGACTTAAAAAAATAGAGCTATTCTTAGACCACAACTTAGGATCGGAGAGAAAACATGAACCTCTCAGAAGAAACAAAACAGGTGTTGTAGTCAAAACAAAGACAATTTGACATCTGCTCTGCATCACTTCTGTAAATTGCTTAGAGCTTGTTAGCTGTCTGACCACATAATTTTCACTTTAAAGCACGAAGACACATATCAAATACACTGAACTACACAGTTTAATGCCTCCCAAATGAAATCAGTCCAAAAATTACAATACCAGATGAATTCACATGGATGGCCAATTAACTCACCCAGAAGCAACAGAATAGGTGTTTTCCTACGCATCAAGCAATGCTAACCCTTAACCTTCCTAGTGGGGAATTCTAGAGAACTGGAAATACCCAGTAGATGTTGCCGAGACCAGGTCTTCACTGATGGAATTTCTATACATTTTAATCTGGAGATTCTTAGTTTTAACAGTAGAGAATTCAATTTCTTACCAAGAACTTTCAGAGGAGCTCTTTCTAGGTTCAGAATAGCTGTTCCAAAAGGAATAGCTAACGTTGTGAAATTGTTTGCATCACTCATCAGTGGGCATTCTGGTAGAGTGAGATACAGCCTCAAAGCTTCAACATCTGGTAAGGAGCTGGTCAATTTGGGAATAAGGTTCTTTTCCAAACTAGCTGCCACCTACAGCACATCATAAAATTCAGTTTATTCTAATGTAATTGCGAATTCAAACAAATGCCCATCTAGATAAAATTAACCTAGAAAACAATCATCAAGAGTTTAAATTAGACCGTTACACATTTAGAAAAAAACCCAGTATATTAAATACTAAAATACAGACACATATAATATGCTGATATGTTACCTAATTGGCACAACACAACATAGTTTTACATATTTGCAGTTGCTATATTATTGAGTAAAGAAAGTTATTTAAAGGGCCAGACCAAGTATAACAATAGTTTTTCTGAATAGGTATAACACAGAAAGATAAGTCCCAACATAAGGAAAACACGCAGCACAAACCTGTTGTGATATATGAGCGTGGTCAGGCTGTATAAGTTTGTGAAATAGTAGCCTAGCAGCATTCATGTCAACCCCTGAGAATCTAGCACTGGTTTTGTAATGATCATCATTGCTGCAGCAAGAAAAAAAAAAATACAGAGAAAAAGACTGAATTCTGTATTCTCGGCAACTCAAAAATTTCTTTGACCTTGAATTTTTAGCCTTGCCTACTAATGAATTAAAATGTGAGAGATCACAGTATCAGACTTCCATTTCTTATATGACCTTTGAAGCAACTGAAAAAAATAATCCTCTCTAACTGCAAGGCAATCATGTAAAAACACCAGAATCTAAAACAGCCCATGCAATATATTCCCCTTTAATTACATATAACCTGTGGCTGAAAAGTGATGAGTTTTTCTGGCTTACGTGGTAGCAGCCAGGAGGCACACATTTCCCAAGACGGGCAGAAAACACACTGCATTTGGGCCAGCTGACAAACCATATGGCAGTAAAAGAGCTACAAATTTAAAACGCAGGCATCAAAGTTAACAGTAAGATATGGAAATACTGGGAAGGTGTTAGAGTTGAAACAAGAGACACCAGGAAGGTAACCACCATTAATTCTGTTCACAGCAATAATTGCTTAAAAGCCTGACCCCTTACCTCAAAGCCAAAAAGCTCCCATTCAGGCACCCAGCCGAGGAGAATGTTCCATCAATTTCACTGAAATTGTTCATATGAAATAAGATACATTTATTTTATTTTAATTTTTACAAATTAGCATTTGCAGTTAAAAAACCCTGTATTTAATCCCTAATAAATTACACTGTACAAAGGATGGTACTCTGACTTTAATACCACTAAACAACACTAAATAAAACCTCCAAGTCAAGACTCAATGCTTACAACACCCCAAACAAAAGCAAGTCTTGGAATTTGTTTTTAATTTCTTTGCCTCCTCCTTTAATAAAGTAGAAGCAATAATCTTGGAGTTGTTCTCATATTCCTTTACATTTCTTACTGTTATTTTTAAAAGTGCAACTAGATCCTTAACTTTAATCTTGTACAGTCATCTAAACTGTGAGAGAGATGACACAGACTACAGGATCTAAACTACTTGACAAGCATGACAATAAAAGCACAGCAAAAGCTCTGCATGTAATAAAAATCAGCAATTAAAAATAGCTTTGCTACGTACATACAAAACCCCATTAATGCCCAGTTCATAAATAAAACTATAAAAGACAACTTCTTTCCTCAACATCACTTACTTTGCTATCTCTACGGGAAGCCTTCCGGATGGGAAAGTCAGCAATCTTTGAATAAATGTTTCGTTCACAGTCCAGATCTGCTTCAAAAAGTCAGGACACCTAAAATCATCTGGTGGCACCATGTTCTAAATTTTAAAGAAAGCGTGAAGAATCAGGCACACGAAATCGATTTCTAGAAAAATCAGTCCTGCGGCTGAGCTCTTTACCTATTCTTTGATTGACAATTTGCCTACACAGACTACTACTGTGAAATAAACCCAAAGACACACTTACCAGATTCTAGCAGTTCTGTGTTCACTATGAAAGCAGAGCATACACTAAAAACATCTAGATTAGTGTGTTGATTCACACTACAGATTACTTCATGGTAAACTCCCTAAACATACAAATATTTTTCTAGAAGGTGAACACTAAACAAGCTTTGCAGAAGAGTAGCAAGCATCTCTTCTCCCTAGTCACTATGAGCCCGTTAGCTCGCTGCCAGCCTGCGAGCATACACAAAAAAGCTATTCCATTTTTTGGACAGCATCGCTTCCAGACTCCTCTGACAATGAATCATGTTTTTACTGCATCATCAGATGAGCTGCATTTTGATGTGCTGCTCATACCGAATGAATTCCAGTAAGATTTCTAATAGTAAAGAGGAACAGAAGCAAGACCGCTGTTTTGAGTAGGAGCACTGGTTAAAAACAAGATGGCAAATAGCACCAAAAATAAGGTTGAACTAGTAAAAAGGAAGCTTGTATCTCCTGAGGGTGCAGTCTGACAATATAGCTGACTCAGCATAATAATGACTAGCTGTTGCCAAAAATCAGTACTTCTGCTCTCATCCCACAGGATCAGGAGGAGAACCCCTCCTGCTGTTCCCCTTGTGCCCAGCAGAAGTGTCATTTAAACCCATAATGAAACAACTCAGGGAACTGAGCTGCCCAAAAACTAACTTGAGAAAACAAACAGATTTTGGCTGAGATCCCTTTAACTGCCAAGGACACACAGGTCCCAGGAGTCCAGTACTCGCATAACTTTGAAAGAATTCAATACAAGTTACTAAACTAAGGAGTACTAAAAGGGATACTTTTGCAGCATCAAAGTTCATCTGTTGTTTACACTTTCCGTACAGAGTAAGCCATAATAAATGCACTCATACAGATCCAGTTCACCTCAATTACTCAGTCAGAATCTACTCCAGCAATTAGGAAATCGCACAAGAGAAAGTTTTTAAGAAAGGAGTTTTAATAGAGAAATTTTGAGCCTATGTTATCAGTACTTTCTCCCGTCTACAACTGCCAAACAAGCTTCTCTCAAATACAGCAATAGTTACCACAACTCAATCAGAATTAAGAAAAAAAAAAATCCCTAGAAAAATTGTTGATTATGTAGAACAAGAACAGGCTGTAGGAGCAAAGAGTTGCTGCAAGCCTGACCTGTACTCAGTTTTTTGTAATAACAAACATGTTTCCCACTAAAATCTGTTTTCCTTCATGTCCAGATTAGTTTTCACCCCACATACACAACTGTTGGTGCTTCATTAATCCCCATGTTCTAATATCTGCTGGGCTGTATTGGAAATAGGCCCTATACGAATGCAGCCATATATCTTCATCTTGTCTTTTCATCCAAACTCATCCCCTAATTGCATGTCCTTTTCAACATACTCCCATTTTTACTGTAAAGTCCTTCTAGATTTTATTTTTTCCTGTACTAGAATTTAAACAGATCAATTCTTGTCCTTTTAAAACTTAAGAGTTTTATGCTAGTCTTAAAACTTATCACATAAACTATGTCACCACCTATCATTTTTAGCAAAAAGCTCCATTTGTTTCCTCATCATTGTGGTATGCTAAAATGGCTACAGAGCAGAAGACAGCAAAGCTGCAGTCAGGAGATACCGAGGAGGGCTGGGCAGGAGTAAACAGCTCAAATATTCAATCACCTTTTCCTTTATGGAAGGAAAAAAACTGCTCTCATCCATCTCAAAAAAAGGCTTATGCCAAAAAGCCTCAAGAGCTTACTGACAGCTAACACTCAGTAACCGGATCCAAGTCTTCCAACTGCTAAATTGACTTTGTATCTTGTGCTTCCACACTGCTCTAATGAACTTTACAATGTAGTGAAGCACCTTCAATATGAAAATCTTTTAAAATGCATCAGAAAAACTAAAATGTAGCTTAGATAGACTTTGGAACCAAAGTATATTTAATCTGTTACCTGTGGATAAAAGTAGTGTGCAAAACTTTGGTCCCCACCAGAGAAAATTCTCTTTACACAATAACACTCCTCACTGTCTGCAATAGGAATAAAAAACAGACAACTGTGAAAATGTGAATCTGAGAAATAATTAAGACACTGCAATCATCACTCAATTAGAAAAAGGTTCCTTCATTACATAACCTCACTGAAGCAGATCTTTACAACAGAATAGTTAAGACTACCTTTAGCTGAGGTAAACGCTAACAGCTCGAAGTTTTAGCTCTATTGCCAACAAAGGACCTAACCCACTTCAGGGAACAGAAAACAGTGCAAACGAACTGTATGGAAGGAAGTGATTGTAGCCCATATTTAGTTTAAATCTCAAGATTTGTACAACACTATAAAGGATCAGGAAGCCAGGAATTAAATATGTCAGCTGTTGCTTACCTGTAGTTTTCGGGCATTGAGTACTATAAGGAATCCAGTTTCCTTTTACTGTGAAGGGACTTTTCCTATTACTGGTTGTTCCTGTACCTAATTGCCCATTACCTCCAAGTCCAAAAGAATAAATTCTTCCAGATGAAGGAACAAACGCAGTAGTGTGCTGCCTAGGGCAAACAAAATTCAGTATCAAAAACCTAAGCATTATAACATGCTTTGTGCAGGCCAGCCTAGAGAATTGTGTAAAACAGTATGTGAAAGGTCGTGTGGTATCAAACACTCCACTTCCCTCTTGGCAAAGCACTGCCACTGGCAATACTCCATTCATACTCCAATAGGCAGCATTTCATTTTCATGGCAAAGTTCATGGAACAGAGCTGTCAGGTTCTGCCTTGAACCCCTGCATAGCCACAGTCTGACTTTTAGAGCATCTCTCTAGACATTCAGAAGTCTGAAGTTTTCCAGCAGATTGGCTGCATCTCCTTTCCCCTCCCATCCTTCTCACTCTTAGATGCCCTCTCTCCTATCACGAGCCTGGAAAGAACCAGTATTGAATTCATCTAAACTATTCAAAGGGAACAGCTCCACTCAACGTCAACCAAATTGCTAGAAAGATAGGTTTACATTTACATATTCTTTAAGACTAATAACGAAGTGTGCCCATCTCTTAAAAAATTATGTTGCTTTTCTCATTTTGTTGTCTTAGAATGCAGTTCTTTGGGCAACAGCATTTCCTTGTGTGCTGGAAACTTTTCCAATTTCTTGGGTGCTATTAAAACATATACAATAAAACCCCGCTAGGAACCGGAGTGCTGTACAGTATTACAGGTATTTCACAAAACAAGCTATGTTTCCAAATTTTACACTTATCCTCAATGATGCTCATGTACATCCCCAAACTCACCTGTTCTTTAATAGGAAAATATGAAGTGACAGCAATAAAAACCACCTTCACACTGATTATTGGCACTTTCCATTTAGAAAGTCAGAGCCTCTCAAATGGTATAATTTCCTTCAGTTCTTTTATTGAATGTTTTTAAAATCCCAGTAAGGTCTCTAAATATCTTTTGTTAAATATCTTGTCTTCCCTAATCACAAAGGGTGAGGAAAAAAACTCACTTTATATTGCAATATATATGAAGTTTTGTATGAAACAAATTATTTACAAGATTCATAGTGCTAGCACAGAATAGATCTTACCTGCCACAAGTGATTTGCGTGACAACACTTCCCATGAGTTCAAAAACTTTCCTTGGGTTTATCTCATGGCTTGTAGAGTTATGACCCAACTGACCATAGCCTCCAGCTCCAAATGTAAAAACCCCACCTTCCTAAACAAATAAATTATTTGCATTAAAATGACAGTACATTATCTCAGAACAAGAAACTTAATAGAAATAGCAGTTTAATAAATCTCCTTGTCTGATGGAATTGGAGCTGTGGGGAAAGGAGAGAAAAACATACCGGCACCACAGAGCCCTGAGAGACAGAAGGGTCACAAGTTAACTGCAGTTGTGACAATGTGGCCCAGCTATCAAGTATTACCTTATTCATGTTAAATCACGTTCTTCTAATTTCCATATTATTATACAATAATCTGGCCACTAACTTGTCTCATTAACACTTGCTTTTCCTCTTTTCCAGCTTTCTTGAGGAAATTTCAACAGTATATAAACTGACACTATTTAAAAAAAAAAAGTATACTTTGGCTTTTAAATTCTGAATATAAATGTTAAAGCAATTACCTAATATGAAGCTGCCTTCCTTAGGCAGATGATGCACAGTACGACTGAAAGAGTAAGCTTCATTATTTGAAAGCTTTAGAAACCAGAAAATTTCAATATTGTTGTGAGGCAAGTCATTTTTTAAAAGTGCTTTTGATTAATTTCATCAAGAAATTAACCAAAAATTTTAATGAAAGAATGTTAAATCAGAAACACTTTCAGAAGTTACACAACTTACCTTACAACAACTTTGAAACTTTCCATTTTCACATACTTTGAAATTGTAAAGCTGTTTCTTTCAATTCTGCTCTGCATCAGACTGGACCTCTGCTGGAAACCATCATTAAAATGGCAGCGTCCACTGAGAAAAACCAAAAGCCCCATCCACTGAATCAGGATAACAAACTGTGACTGGTTTTTCTGAATCTCAAGAGGACTTGAAGAACGCTCGCACGTCTACACAGTACTGTCTACAAAAGCTATAAATCAAGACCCCTCGTTCTGCAAGGCCTATCACACAAGGGCAAATGGAGCTATATGAATGGGTGACATCAGTAATTTATCAAAACATTTACAGTAAATTCAGTATCTTAATCGAGACCATCAGCTTTAAAGCAAGTTTGAAGTTAACTTCTGTATGTTAAAAAGGGAAAAACATCTAGAAAGCAAGTTACAGATCGCTGTAACTATCTATTCTCTATTTCCCGAACCTCACACAACACAGCAGGATTACAAAGTTGCCATATCTTTTTCAGTTAAAGCAAGAGAATATTTTAGGACAAGAAGCAATTTTTTGTGAACAGTCCTCTTCCTTTCTCTGGAAAAAATTAATCATGCATAATCAACAAAAGTATGACCACATTTAGGCAGATCATATTCTTCAAGATAACTTTCAAGTTGTTACAGTGCAAAAATTCTAACACATTGAAAAAAACTCCGAAAAAGGAGACAAACATAGGTATTTTTTGTCTTCAGAAATGAAACATTACAAACAGTTACTTCAAAAATTCTAATGTCTTCTACAATAATATTCTGAATTCAACAGATTCAGACAGGAAAATGTCAAAATGCTAATACATACTGATTTATACCTAAATGTTGAAGTCTAATTCAACTACCAAAACACAGAAAGAAAAGCAGAGTCATCAATCATTTAAAGTAAGACACGTATGTGTTGTTTTACCTGCCACAAAATAAAGGTACTTATCATCACTTGACGCTTGAAATACACTGTTCATCACTAAAACGAGTGTAGGAAAGAGCACTAGCCTTACACATTCTATGCTGCTCCTAAGAGTTTCCAAATAAATTTAGAAGTTTAAAAATAAAACTCCAAGTAGCCCATTTAGCCAATAGTTGTGCATAAGGCAATCTGACGTATTTCAGCTCTCTGTTTTAATTAATTCCATATCTCTGCATGAACATGCCTCACTGACACAGAATACATGCTTTTTTTCCAAATCAGCCTTGATATAAGTGACCAAGTTTTCACAGAACCTCACACTACAATACGTACTAGTGGATTATATAAACATTCCATTTCTTCTATTGGTTTGCCAACAGTACGTAAATAGCTGCTGCGCAACAGCCGCTGGAGGAGAGGAATGAGAACGTGTGAGAGAAACAACTCTGCAGACACCAAGGTCAGTGAAGGAGGAGGAGGAGGTGCTCCAGTCGCTGAAGCAGAGACTCCCCAGCAGCACATGGTGAAGACCATGGTGAGGCAGACTGTGTCCCTGCAGCCCATGGAGAGACCTCAGCAGAGCAGGTATCCACCTGCAGCCCATGGAGGACCCCATACCAGAGTAAGTGGATGCCCAAAGGAGGTTGTGACCCTGTGCAAAGACAGCACTGGAGCAGACTCCTGGCAGGATCTGTGACTCAGTGGAGAGCCTGCAGTGGAGTAGGTTTGCTGGCAGGACTTGTGACCCCATCAGGGACCCCACGCTGGAGCAGCCTGTTCCTGAAGGACTACATCCCATGAAAGGGCCCACACTGGAGCAATTCATGAAGAACTCCAGCCCACGGAAAGGACCTACATTGGAGAAGTTCATGGAGAACTGTCTCCCATGGGAGAGACGCTGCACTGGAGCAGGGGAAGAGTGTGAGGAGTCCTCCCACCGAGGAAGAAGGAGCCACAGAGACAACGTGTGATGAACTGACCACAACTCCCATTCCCTATCCCCCTGTGATGCCTGAGGGAATCAGACAGAGAAATCGAGAGTGAAGTTGAGCCTGGACGGAAAGGAGGGGTAGGGAGAAGGTGTTTTTAAGATTTGGGTTTATTTCTCATTACCCTACGCTGATTTGAATGGTAGTAAGCTACACTAATTTTCCTAAGTTGAGCCTGTTTTGCCCGCGAAGGTAAGTGGTGAGTGATCCCCCTGTTCTTATCTCAACCCATGAGTCTTTCATTACATTGTCTCTCCCCTGTTCAGCTGAGGAGAGGAGCGACAGAGAAGCTTTGGTGGCACCTGGTATCCTCCCAGGGTCAACTCACCACAATACCAATTTACTAAGAAAACTTTAAACAAACAAAATCCCCCCCAGCATTTAATATAAATCCAAAATTAACTCCGTCTGATCAGTGATAACAGCAGTGCTAGAGGCATTACAGTCTCTAATCTCTTTAGGATACACTAATGTAAATTTCAATATCTGCATAATTTTAATAATGCAACATGCACTATCATATCAAAACCACTATATTTTGTACGCTCGATTTCACCAAATCTGACAAAAATTTAAAACTATTGAAAGATTTCTTGTATTTGACGAGTTGGTTTTTTTTAAATATTTAACCATTCTTCCAGTGTTTCCTCAACCTCATCCAATAAACTGTGAAGAAATTTTATGCATAATTTTGTTTATTACTTCCTATTCAGGTAGCATCTTCTCCTGAAAATATAAGGGTAGCTTTAGACTGGACGTAAGGAAGAAATTCTTCACAGAAAGAGCGGTCAGAGACTGGAACAGGCTGCCCAGGGAGGTGGTTGAGTCCCCATCCTTGGATGAGTTTAAGAGTTTAGATGCGGTGTTGGGGGATATGGTATAGGGGAGAACTTTGTAGAGTAGGGTTGATGGCTGGACCTGATGATCCCAAGGGTCTTTTCCAACCTAGATGATTCTATGATTAAGAAGTTTAAGCATAAACATATCTTTAAATATTGTACCTTTGTAAGGGCAGCAGTATGATCTTCTCCACAACATATATGAACAACCTTCTGAGTTCTCAGCGACTTTAGCAGCGTAGGAACATATCTGTCTGAAAGGTTTAATACAGTGGTAGATGGCTTATTTTGAAAATGAAAAATCAGAAAGTATATAGTTTTGCTC
This sequence comes from Arenaria interpres, assembly GCA_013399435.1. Taxonomy (NCBI): domain Eukaryota; kingdom Metazoa; phylum Chordata; class Aves; order Charadriiformes; family Scolopacidae; genus Arenaria; species Arenaria interpres. The sequence continues at coordinate 355,702 of VXAK01015757.1, forward strand.
AATTATTCAAATCCAGTTCCAGCCAAACAAGCACTTTAAATTTGTTAGCATAATGCAATCACTGTGACTGGGTTTATATATCTTTAAGATGGAAGTGATCTTAGAGAAAAAACAGAGACTACTATACTGAAATACTTTGTAGCAAATATTCTCATTTTCACTAGCATAGGATACAAGTTAGCACAAAAATCATGAAATATGGAACAGTACGTTAGACCTGCCATTGGCCATGAGAAAAGAAAACAAGTAACAGTTCTTTTGAGCTGTTTATGTGCTTTATGTTTTCAAAGTGTTCTGATAAGTTGGTATCAGTTGGTCACAGTTCAGTGTTGCTAAAGGTATAACAGAATGGAACACTGACTAATTAGGAAGCACAACTAACTTCCCTCCATCACCAGAACAAATCAGCTTTGTCATCCAGTTGCACAACAGCAAGTTCTTTAAAATGCTAATGTCTGAAAAATTGTCAAGTATGCTAAGAGGCCTGGACAAAGCCCTGTCAAGACATAAAAAAGGGATTTTACTACGAAGTGATGCTATATAAAAATCTGGGGTCACACATATTCCACGGAATATGTGGAAGCAACTGAAGTCTTCCATGGAAATTTGATTTTTGAGAAGTATGTGCAATTTTCTTATTACATAAGTTTGATCAGATTTAAGGCATTAATTCAGACACGCATTTTAACCACAACATATTTTTCTTATTTTAAATGGTCATGAGAACAACAAACAAGTGAGAAAACTTGAATTCATGCAACTAGCTATAAACTATTCTATACTAAACTGTGTATTACAAGGACCTGATAACATATACTTCCATCTTGGAGCCCTGAACGTGGATAGTGTGAACTTAATGTAATGAAGAAACAACTTTTTGTCTAACCTAACCACTTGCTTAAAATAATTAATGAGTATCAACACCCCAATAGAGGGAGTTTTGGAAACGGTTAGCTGAAAATTGTGAACGATTATCAGAAGTGGTCTGAGAAAGGCAGATACCGACATGGTACCAAAACAATGAAGATGCCTCAAATGTGTCTACTAAGGGCAACCAAATAGTTTTGATAAATCACTGGCTTTGTCAAGCAATTTCATCTACGTAAAATTCAGTTAAGCTGTAACTACTGCACAGTATCTTAATTCAATCCCATTCAGAAAAATCTAGAACAGGGAAAGAAAACAAGTCAAGCAGGCTAGAATTTCAACATAACACTGTCAGAATTTTCTCTACAAAACAGCTGAGGAAACTCCCTTTTGCAATCTCACGTGACATCAGCACTCTCCAACAATATTCAACAAAGGTTTGTTCTGTCTGTTCCTAGTAACTCTGCTGTCTCTAGACTCACAAACCAAGACCTTCAGCATGAAATTTTACGAAATAATATTTACTTACCATTGTCATCATTAAGACCCAGCTGCCCAAATTTGTTGCGTCCCCATCCAAAAATGGCTCCAGAAAGAGTTAGTACAAAACTATGAGCTCCTCCTGCTGCAATCTGTGCAAAAGGGATTCCCAGTAGAGATTTAATCACATGTGGGGAGTTTTGTTTTTTGTACTCATAACCTAAGCCCAGCTGGCCATATTTATTTTGTCCCCAGGAAAACACTTCACTTCCTGTTTAAAGGAAAAAAAAAACCAACAAGAAATACAATCAATATATTTTCATTATATAAAGTTTATTTACTGTAAGAAAAGATAGAAGTTAGACAGTTACTCTTCAAATATTTTTGAGTTTGAAAATGCATACAAATTAATGACTTTTGAAGCTAAGCATTCTCGTGGGATTTGCAGACATTCAACTCCGATATTTAATCACAATACTGAAAGTATTCAAATCACATTCAAAACTCTCAAAACTGCTCTTAACATTCCTGTTTCAACAGTGTTAGATAAGTTGAGTTCGGTTATTACTAAGCAAAATGCTGTTCCATCAGGAGTTCCACTACTGCATATATTTTTATGCAGAGATCTTGTTGAAGTTGCATACTGGACATGCAAAAAATTTCCAATTCCCGATCACAAGCCTCATTTAAACTTTTATATGGCAACATACTTACTTTTCACGTGCAATTTAAGTGACAAATTTTATATTTTAAAATATTGTATTAATTATATGATGAATGAGGCACGAAGTTTATATTGATGCCTTATAAAGAAAAAAACCCACAACATTTTGAAGAATCACAAATCAGAGAGCCATTTACGCTAAGATTGCCTCCAAAAGAAAATGTTCTACTGAACAACCACCATTTTGCCAACATATTTACTTTCCTAAAGATCAACATGTAATCACAAAAATATTTTGCTTCTGCTGATGTGATAGGTTTCAAACAATAATGTTTCCTATGTCTCTCCTCCCTCCATCTTTCCAACAATGATTTTATCAACATGGAAAACAGTGAAACCCACCCTCTGAGGTACAGGTCTCTAGATTTTGTTTATTTATTTGAACAACCACCACCAAGAACACAAACCAAAACCAACCAGATTAAAAAAAAACAACAACAAACAAACCAAAACC
>VXAK01015758.1:5322-33501 GCA_013399435.1 Arenaria interpres
CAACCTGGTCTGGTGGGAGGTGTCCCTGCCCAGGGCAGGGGCGTGGAACGAGATGATCTTGAAGGTCCCTTCCAACCTAATCTATTCTATGATTCTATGACTAGAAGACTGGGTGTGAATGAGATAGATGCAGTTAAAATAGCGTATCCTCAGGCTAGGTATGGCAAGGTTCAGGCACCTCACGAGTCTTCACAGAAAATAAATTCTTCTTTGAGGGATTTTTCTACATTCTGGTAAATATTTGTTAATGTTTACAGTTTCTCAAGGTAATGTTTACAGCTTGCATTGTATCAGTTCCATGCTCACTGGAATTGCATGGAAATTACTCGCATGGCAGGCTATATATATATAATATATATATATTGTATGTATATGTATATATATGTATATGTATATAAATGTATATATATAATACACATATGTGATTTATAGTAAGAGGGAAAGGAAGGATAAGAAACATACAGATACACCCATTTACTCTTTTTTCTATCGAGGTCTGGATTTTGTCTCATCAATATCCATTTTCTCAGAAAGTCTGAAAAAAGCATTAAGGTGTAAAACCATATTTATTTGTAGATGAATTATAGCTGTGTTAAAAAAAAATAAAAATTGGGCCCGGAGCACACTGTGTGTTTTGGAAGTTGCAGAAGTTTAGGCACCACAAAGTAAAGCAATGCTTTTGGAGCAGTTCCAACATTTTCATATGTGCAGGAGGAGCTCAGGAGAAGCCGCTGAGGTCTAACGAAACAAGGACTTGGAAAAGCAAGAGAGCTTGGATCTCTTCTTTTCCTTTTGTACTTCTCCTTGTCCTCACCATCTCTCCTTCTCCTCTTCTCTTCTCTTCTTTTCTCTTCCTCTTCTCGCCTGTGTTTGCATCTTGTCCCAATCTTGTAGCGTTGTTCTTCTGCTCAACTCACTACCATGACATCTTCACCTGCTTCCTAATAGACTTTTTAAAGTTTCTTTACTGAAGCAGCCTTATTTTCTCAAAGCTGAAAAGTTAAAGGTAGTCCTGTGGATACAACTTATTGGCTGCAAAATGAAGCCCTTTTCCCTGCTGTGTCCTCGTGTCCTCTTCAAGGGAACTTCTCCTTGAATGTATATTTTCAGATACTGACCCGTCTGTTTGGGTTCACTCGGGGGTAGCTGTGTCACAATGACTCAGGCTGCCAAAAAAGCACCTGGTGACATGGGAATGGGGCACCACACTGAAGCACAGCCCAAAGGCCATGATATTGGCTGGACAATGCTTATGCTTCCCACATGACTGCAAGGCACACGGGGAGAGGGCAGCTGGCTGTGGGGCTAGCACAGGGGACAGCTGCTTGCTTCAGTTTTGGGCCCCTCACAACAGGAAAGAAAGACATTGAGAGGGTCCAGAGAAGGGCAACGGAGCTGGTGAGGGGTCTGGAGAAGAAGTCTCCTGAGGAGAGGCTGAGGGAGCTGGGGGTGTTCAGCCTGGAGAAGAGGAGGCTGAGGGGAGACCTTCTCGCTCTCTCCAACTCGCTGAAAGGAGGGTGTAGCCAGGGGGGGTCGGTCTCTTCTCCCAAGTCCCAGGCGATGGGACAAGAGGAAACGGCCTCAAGTTGCACCAGGGGAGGTTTAGGACAGATATTAGGAAAAATTTCTTCACCAAAGGGTTATCAAACATGGGAATGGGCTGCCCAGGGAAGGGGTTGAGGCCCCATCCCTGGAGGTATTTAAAAGATGGTTAGACATGGTGTTGAGAGACACGGTGGTTTTGTCAGTGTTGGGTTGATGGTTGGACTGGATGTTCTGAAAGGTCCCTTTCAACCCAGACAATTCTATGATTCTATGATTCTAACTTCTGTACTCCCTGATGCTGTGGGGCTTCCCTGCTGCAGAGGTCTGGATGGGTGTGAGAGGAGGAGGACAGGAGTGGCTGCCTCTTCGTGAGGTTGGCAATCACAGTGAGCTCGTGCAATGGGAAGGGGCTAAAAGATGGAGAAGTCTGACTCTTCCTGTGTAGCCCTGTCCGGTTGGTATCTGCTGGTTGAAGATGCAGGCATGGCTCCAAATGTGAGTGTGATACCCCACCACCCCGCTGCTTGGACCAGAAAATTTTGCAAAATATATATATATATATGTTCATATGTTTTATAGTCTATTTATATTAGATAGGCATATCAACTTATATGCAATCTTTATTTTATCTCTTTATGCAAATACATACATATGCACAATGAAAACAGCTATTTCTTATTCTATTTTGCTTCTACAATTGGCTCATTTAGTTATAAACACTTCTGCTGTTACTTTTGTCACTGGGATGCAGTTCATTTCCTGGATCAGAATCCTGCAAAATGACCTAATCTAATGAGTTTTGGCTCTTCTCTCTCTGGCCTTGTACATCACCTATTTTATTTAACTACTCTCCCTATTGCATTTTCTGGTGTTTTGGAGAGAAAATATATTCCCGTCCCACAACTGAAAGGGTTCATCTCCTCCTCCAGGGGTTCCTTTGTAACAGAGAGGGCACGAGCTCAAGCAGATTCACTGTGAGGGAGTACAGCCAGGAGAGCATCAGTAGTAACTACGGCTTTATAGGGATTCACTATTTTGGGAATTATTGCACTGGAAAGGATGGTGTGGGTCTGCTCTTGGCAGAGCTTTGCAATTCAGCCTCCTTTGTGCTTTCTGATTAAGTCAGTGCAAGTTGGAGGCAGAATTGCAGCCATGGACCGTGTGCCAGAGCTTGATGATGAGATGGACATGAAATGGAAACGTGAAACGTGTACAAAGGTGGAGAGAAAGGGAAAGAGTATACTCAGTGCTGTACATTTTATTTCTAATTTTTTCCTGCCACTGGGCCTTTCAGCAGATAAGGAACTTCAATTTTATCATTGAATGGGGACTTTTACAGTGGCCTTGATGTTTGCTCTTACCATCACTGCACTGAATCTCCAAGAGGGATAATTTGGACGGGACTTTGAGCAACCTGGTCTGGTGGGAGGTGTCCCTGCCCAGGGCAGGGGGGTTGGAACTCGATGATCTTGAAGGTCCCTTCCAACCCTAACGTGATTCTATGATCTTTGAACTGGTGAAAGGGCAATGACTGGGTAAGGTCAATGCAAGGAGAGGAGTGAAAAAAAGGAGGCGAGAAGGGACCAGAAATTCTTTTAACTTGCAAAAAGCCAATAGAGATGGAGGTTGGTTGCTACCCTGTGTCCGTCCTCTTAGTGGCTCAGCTGCTCTCAGAGAAGAGCAACTGAAAGTCAAGGCTCCGGCAGGTCTCCACCAAATCGATAGTCCCAGGGCCTTTGAAATATAAGATGTTTCTTTCAAGTAAGTGAAAGATGATCTTGAGAGCTGTATAGCAAGGATGTCTCCTTTGCAAAACTGCGCGCTTTTCCCTCTCTGAAGTACGTAGGAGATTTTTGTGGTGGGTTTCTTGGGAGGCTGAGCATCCTGCCCAACATACCGCCCTCCTTCTGAGCCAAGAGTAAAAATCCTTGTGGCTTATGTGGCTCCATGGGCTATTTATCTCATTATAATTGAAGGACAGGGTGTTCTCAGCAGCCCATTCTCATCTCCTATTAATCCTTTTTTTCATTTTTTTTTAATAAAAAGTTCAGGTAACTCCTGGATATTTTGTTTCTACTTTCAAAATGAGATTGGGATTTGACATTGTGTTTTTTTCTATTAATTATCATGAGCTTAATATTAAAAATTACTATTTGTGAAAATAATAGAAATGGCCTGGAGCTCCCCAACTTTACATCATAAAAATAGTCCTCACAGTTACCACATTTGGCAGAAATGCCAGAGCAAGGGTAGGATTCAGGCACGTTGAAGGAGGAGAACAAGTTTGACGGATTTGTTTTCCAGGTGGACAACTAGGTGATCCAAATCGTAAGCCTTTGGGGATTTTTGTACCCTGGTGGCTTGTTTCGGTGCATCAGCACATCTCATGCAAACTCATCCCCTCACACTTTCAAACTCTCACAAATCCTCTGTCTTATGAAGCATGACAGGAGTGGGAATGGAAAATGGATCTAAATTCTCCTGTGGCATTAGGTCAAAGTCTTGCATTAGCTAATTGTAGCCGCCTGATTGTTCTATATTTAAACATTTGTGACACTGATAACATCATCAAACACCAAATAAAACCGCTGCCTTCTGCTTCTTCATAGTAATTTCCTTTCCTTGTACTTATTTTGAAGCTTTGCAGGGATGTATAGGAAAGCAGGTTACTTGCCCAGACTCTCCATCATGTGCCCAGGCACCCCTGAAAAAAACAGTAATTAATAAAAGAAATAGCATTTTTAATGAAAGATATGAAAATTAGTAGTCAGAATCTGTGGTATTTAAATAACAATACCATAAGGGGACACATTGGGATTTATTCATACTACTCTCTGTTATAAAATATTGTAATTGATTCATCTGAGCCTCCACCAGGTGGTTGTGTTTATTTTTGACACGGATGTTTAGTACAGATTAACATTAGGAAAATAAGAATTTATGTTTCAAGTAAGTTCAGAATGCTAAATACCTTTTTTTTCTTTCTTTTTTTATTGTTTCACATCCAAATTGATTGAGAAGTGTTCAAATTTGCTACCAGACCTACTTTTTTGGTTCCACTTTGGTTCATTGTTATTTGTCTAACCTGAAAAAATATAGGCTGAAAGAAGACAAGTCTGATCTGCAATACCTAATAGGGATTTGCACAGACTTTTGTTTGAAATAATTTGTGTGGCAACTGATTGGGCTTGTCCACCAGCAGATGGACAGGTCTGATGGGAAACCACCCATCTGGGTTACCATCAAAAGCAAGCAGGGTAAGATCTCCCAAAGTATATGCTTAGTCATACTAAACCTTAATTAATTTTTATATTTTTTTTTGCAAGTTTTGGTAAATTCTGCTCTGCCGGGATTTTACCTTAATATTTATCATGTCTTCATTCCCTGTGTGTCACCTCACTCCCCTCTCCGCTGCCCTGAAACAGCCTGGTTTGATTTAGGTGGAATAATATCAAATAACTTAGTTCAATCAGTTACACTAAAGTCCCTATGCCATTTATTCAAAATTAAACAAACAGACAAACAAAAAACCCAACAAATCCCAGACCCTGCCCCCAAACCAAAAATGTTTTTATCACTTTAAGTCTGCCATAAATGCAGAATTTCTTTCTGCTTTGAGCTCTGATCAAACCATATGCTGAAGGCAGCACTGTGTAGCTGTAGCATCAGTTCAATAAATAACTGGGCGTCTCTACTGCGTACATGAGGAAAAATGGCTTTCTTTATTATATGTGGATTGTTTAGGTCTCTGTACCCTGTCTCCCTGAAGATTAAACAGCAAACACAAGCTTCATGCAAAGATAATAATTACAAGTCTCAGCGTGAAATGCAGAATAGTGCCTTTGGAAAAAGTTTCATGTGGGCTGGGAAATGCTTGCAGCTGTGGGGAAAATAAGAAGCCACAAATCTGAGGACTGAAACCCCAAATGGTTTTAAACAAGACAGATAAATACATGCATACATATATACATATGCATATATGTGTTTATATGTTTATCGACACGCTTGAGCACAGCAGTATTGCACCAAGAGCAGGGAGTACAAACCTGCTAATGAGCCCCTGGAGCAACAAGATGTTTCTCTGAAAGCAGTAGCAAAACAGTGGTAAAATTGAGAATTTTTCTCCACTGGAGAAAGCTGACAGTAATCTGAACAAGTTCAATCCATTTTCAGATTTGTTTTTTTTACTTTATTAAAATAATCTTAAACCCTGTCAACACAAACTACATGCTGCGAAGTTCTGCAGCTTCTTTTTCTAGCAGGCAGTGAGCAGACATGGTTTATGGTGGTGATGTGGGTGATAATGTTGGTGTGGGCCATTGTAGATGAAACCACTGAAACAGCATTAATAAATCAAAGAACTTAAAATGAAAATTTTGGCCGGAGATGGGTGGATCCTCATTTATTAGGGTTTACTTCTGAATCACTTGTAGTGGTGTTGGGAATCTCTTTGCCAGCTGAGAATCAGCCTTTTGGGTTTGATTTCTTTAAGTTATATGTGTCTTTGTGGACATCTGAGTACCAGTTTGATTTTTGACAAAGACGAGATGCCGAAGGTACCCATCCCTCCTTGCGTTTTCCCCGTGACATGAACCATTACGTGAACAAAGCGAACGTAAAGGAAACTGTTCAAGGTTATGGTACGCAGCCTGGGAGAACTTTGGAAGGTGCCATGTCTCATGTCAGCCTGCATTTCTGTTACCAAGAAAATCTAAAAATAGATATTACATTAAATAAATTGCAATGGCATGAATGTTGTCTCCTAACCTAAAAGGCAAGCTGGATTTCTGATGGGGCTTGATGACAGACAAGCCACTTGTCTGCTGGCTGAAGCCAAATTCCTACAAGAAAACCAAAATAGAAGTTACCAAATGGCACCTATTACTATAAAGGGGGAAAAGCAGTATTATTGTGAGCAGCTGCTGGGGGAATTTAGCAAACTAAGAGGCCTGGTAGGTCAGTGACAAGGTTCCTTTCTTGTTCAGTGGTGACGAAGAGGAGATGGCCAAGATGGAGGAGATGGCTGCATTCCAGCTGTCTTTGGGATGGGTACCGGTCCCTCAGGGCCAGCTGGGGATGGCTCAGGGTTCAGAAGTTACCAGGGTAACACCAGAGAGCAAAGCAAACAGCTCCCTTCAACCTCATCTTGGGAAATCAGGCTAAAAATAGGTTGCTGAGGCTTAAGGTTAAAAGTAAAGACGTGACCAAGCAGTGCTGTTGAAAAGCCAGCTCTGCTCATCCTCTACAAACATCCAAGGATGACATTTCCCTGCCAGAGTCGGTGTGTTTGTTACTAGCTGTAAACGAAGGACTTGTGAAAGTTGTACGTTAGCTAGCAACATCTTCTGATGTGAGAGTAACGCTGATGGTTGGATTTTCCCTAAAATGCATGGAGTTTTAGAAATGGCTTTTCAGTTTAACAATAGACTGACTATTTACAAATCCAGTTCATACCAAAGTCAGTCTGATGACTGAAGAGATGAGAGGAATTATTTGAAGGTATAGTGGTGGGATTAGTGGGTCCTCATGCAGTTGGACTATCACAGCTTGGCAGAGGAATGTGCCCTGCTTCTAACCGTTGCGTTTGCCTGCTTTACCCAAGGTCCAGCTGAAAAGCGAAGAATCAAAAACGTTTGCCATGAAAATACTGAAGAAACGTCACATCGTGGACACACGGCAGCAGGAGCACATCCGCTCGGAGAAGCAGATCATGCAGAGCGCTCACTCGGACTTCATCGTGAGGTATCGTCCCTCTGCTTTGTGCGCCGCTGTGGGAAAATTTCATAAAACCACACAGGAATCATTCATCTATCACTAGAAAAACCCTTTAACTGTAGCTGATTAACCAGAGGAGGGCCACAAAAATCATAAGAGGGCTGGAGCACCTTAGTCGGGTGTGTTCAGCCTGGAGAAGGCTCAAGGTAGACTTTATAGCAAAGGTCTCTGAAGGGGGCCTACGAGAAAGCTGGAGAGGGACATTTTACAAGGGCGTGTAGTGATAGGACAAGAGGTAGTGGCTTCACAATGAAAGAGGGGAGATTTAGATTAGGTATGGGAAAGAAATTTTTCACTGTGAGGGCGATGAGGCACTGGCACAGGTTAGGGAGGCCCCATCCCTGGAGGTGTACAGAACCAGGCTGGATGGGGCTTTGAGCAACCTGGTCAAGTGGGAGGTGTCCCTGCCCAGGGCAGGGGGGCTGGAACTCGATGATCTTGAAGGTCCCTTCCAACCTAATCCATTCTATGATTCTGTGATAGCTTCCCTGCAAGGAACTGCAGATACAGTGCGAGGAGTAAGGTCTTTTCAAGGCCAGTGTGAGATTACTGTGCCCGTGGGGAATGTCTGCCCAAGTCTAAACTAAGCTCATGTTTTAACTAGTTTGCTGTGTCTCTGTGCCATGCTCACATGGCTTTGTGGCTTCAGGAGCAAGCACAACCTCAGCGTGGGCAGAGCTTGCCCATGCCAGTAGGTGATGCTCCATGTAGACATACACAGCGTGACTGCCTCAGCCCTCCTCAAGGTTTAAATTCCTCTTTTTTCTGAATTTTCCTTCCTGCAAAGGGAAGCTGGAAGGCAGGGTTTAATCTTTTGAGATCATGTGTTGCCATGTGAATCAGTAGTTGTATCCAACACTTCTCTTTAGGGTGTATTAGATAGATCCAGCGCAGTGTTGCTTGACTCATCATGGGCAAATGCACTAAAACTCGCAATCCTAAGCAGATGCAATTCTTCTGCAAATAAAATCAGATGCCAGGCATTTTTGTTTGTTTTAACCCTAGTAGCAAAGTTCTCTGACTCTTCAAGGGTTGTGAGTACCTGTCTGCAGGAAACAGAGATGGTTTAGGCCAGGATAAGAGCAGTGGGTGGTGAGGACTCCTGGCAGGGCAATGCATTTCACTGAGCTGGAGGTATCTAAATGGTCAGCCTCTCGTCTAAGCCAAGGGTGCTGCGTTCACCCTCGAAGAGATGCCTGAAGCACTTGCCTTTTGCTGGAGGAGATCAAGCCCGCTCCCAAAATTTGCTCCAGAGAGACATACTAACCCAGGGGTGAAACCAAATCCCTGCGATAAAAACGCAAAGGCAAGTGCCTGGCCAGGAGAGCCACCCATCAGTTGCTAAGGGGGTGTTTCCTTCCCGGGCTGATCCCTGGGATTCCCCTGGAGCCCACGGCTTTGCCTCTGATTCATGGGTGACAACTGCAGCCTGACACACTGCCCAGCTGCAGTTTCCTTCATGCTCTAATATTCGATTGACAACCATGCCCCCGCTACCTGGACTAGAGACAAATATACCTTGTGAGCTATTTCAGCCTATGGATTTGTGTTCCAAAGCCTGAGCTGTCTCAGGAACCGGATGCAAAGGGAGGGGAAGGGCCAGCCAAGTGGAGAGACATTTTGACACCATTCCCAGAAATACCCTCTCCTAAATAAAAAGCCCGAGCCTGCAAACATTTCAGAATGGAGCCTCTGATACTCATAGCTAGTAAAATAAATAGTTCTGAACCACTTTTTATTCTTTCAGTAGGCGGTTGAAAAAAGGATGTGTTAGCAATAGGTCTTTTTCTTCTGTATCATGCAATAATTCCCGTCCTTTAAAGTAACAAGCCTCCCTTAACTATTTTTAATAACCTGTGGAAATCCTGCACTGGGAAGGAACTTTCTAAATCAGCAAGTCCAACCTTTTGCTATTGCACGTGCCACAGCTAGAAAATCCTCTCTGCTTTATCAAACTCCATGTCTGCATTTCCCCCTCATTTCTGCTGTTGCGCACCACGATTTGAAGTTGTTATAATTTCTGACCTAAAATTATTCATAACCTGTTATACCCTTTCCTGGGCCAGCTGGGGTAATGTTTTTCTCGGTGCTACAGGCAGAAATCTTACCACTTCAGTAGATGAGTTGTGTTTTGAGATGTCACGTGGAAGGTGGATTTAGAATGGTCTTGGAACAAAGACACAACCTCTGGGATATCAGAACGGGAAAGACATTTTCAAAGAACTCAATTATTCTCTTAATTCAGAATGAAACCTTGTTAAAAATCTCTGAAGACTAGTTCAGTTTGGTTATTAAAATTCATTAAACCAAAAGTGCATTAAAATCAGGTAAAAGAAGCAGAAGAGGCTAAGTACCACTAAACAAAATTTACTTGTAGATAAACCCAGAATCTCAGAGAATAAATTGCTCTGGGTTTGGTAAAGGGCCAAACAAGTGTTGAGCAGTGGGTGGCTGCACTGGATCTGCAAATATTTAGACGAATAAGAATCTTTTTGAAAAATCAATTCAAATATTCTTTCATTTCAAACTTAAGACTGCTTGATCTACTAAAATAGTGCAGTTTCATCATATATAAACTTTATGCTTCCATTGCGGTTGATAAACAATATTTGATTACTTATTTTCTGCACGTGTTGTGATTTGATGCCTATAAAATCTTCTAGAAAGCAATTTTTCAGCAGGGCTACCCTAACGAGAAAGTAATGCCTTATTTCAGTAGCATTTAAATTACCAAGCAATTAAAAATATTTAGTTACTCATATTTTGGATTTTGGACTATGTAGGTTTTCTATAGACCTGAATGTAGATGAAATGTTTATTAAAATAAATTATATTTTGTTTAACTGGCAAGAAAAAGTTAGGTTTTTTGTTAGACACAGAAATTTTAACCATACGAAATGGTCAGTAAGTTTGTTCCAACTTTTTCTGAGCAGCACACTATAACTGAGGTTTTAAATGTCAACGTAGGTAATACTAGAGTAAGAAAAGAGCTGAACCATTCATTTTTTTCCCTTTAAATTTTGTTGTGGCTGCAAATAGTGCCTTTTAGCTACAGAATATTTCCCAGGTAGATCAGCATCGAGCATATTCGGTCCCCAAACTCCTGCCTACATCACAGCTATGCTTGCCGGGATCTTTTTCTGTTAAACATGGCAAAAATATAGAGGGTAACTGCTGCTAAGCTGTGTGCTGGATGCTACACAAACACAGGCAGGGGACAAATGTTGTCTAGCATCGTGATGTGAAAGCATATCAGAGCCAAGCTGTAGCTGCCAAGATGTGTTGCCACGTACCTTAAGTTAATATTTAGCTGAATGCTTTCAAAAGGAACTGAATCCTGCTGTGTTTTCCCCCTGGTTCATCACACAGCTCCATAAAAGATATTAATAACTGGATTTTTCACTAGCTGGGAAGAGCTAGAATCTGCAAAACCACCTGTTTTAATTTATATCATGTTTCAGCAGCCCTTTATTTTTCAGTTCCTGGAACAACTACACCATAACAGAATATCCCTCAGCATCCCCTTCTGCTGCAGAGCTCAGGTTTTTAAAATTAATTTCTTAACAGTGCAGCTACAAAGAAAGCTGCACCCACACATGTAACAAGAAGTGCAAAGGTAGTTCAACGTTAAAATTAAATAAAGCAGCTAATACTGAAGTTCCTGTACTTAATTCCACAGTCTCATAGTTCCATTTGTTTAATGTATCATATTAAACAGAGCACAGATTTTACCGCCCAACTTAGATTCAGTAGAACAGGTTCGTAAAGCCTGGCCCATCTATCCCTTTAGTCAAATTCCACTTTCAGTCCCTGGGAGGAAGAGAAAGAGAGCTTTTAGATGCCTACATGTCAGCAGGTTGTCTTTAAACTCTCCAAATTAGTGGGTTTAAGTTCTGAAATGAAGCACAAATTCGGCAATGCTCCTTTGAGATGATTAAACGGAAGGAAAACTGCAGATCTGCAAAGGGACTCTGCAGCGTGAAGAATAAGATGTTATGGTAGGAAATGAAAAATGGTAGAAAAACTTCCCTTTCAAACACATCTGGAAAGCCACGCGCCAGCTTACGCCATTCGAAATGGCAGATTTTGTACGTAGCGCCCAGAATGGTGGTGACCTCATCTTCTGAGGCCCACAATGCACTTCACCACACAGATGCCCATCTTTTTCTGCTGAAATATTTCCCACCTGAGAAGATGCACGGAAATTATTTTCTTAAATGTAGCACTAGCTCTGAAGGATCCCCCTAGTCTCATGGTGCTTCCTGGGGTGCTTCCAGCACACGGTCTGTGAGAAGTGGGAAAGCTTGGTACCTTTGCTTGTGCAGTGGATTCACATCTGATTTTCTTGTTTTCCAACGACAGGCTCTACAGGACGTTCAAGGACAGCAAGTATCTGTACATGCTGATGGAAGCCTGTCTAGGTGGAGAGCTCTGGACAATTCTCAGGGACAGGTGAGTTTTAAGAAACCGTTATCTTAAAAAATGGAATATTTTCTCATATGCCTCCGGATAACCAAAGGTCTTTATCTTTCATGGGCAAAATCTGGATCTTACCATGCTATGTTTAAGATCCCAGGAAGGTGAGGCTATATTTTGGTTCCTATGCAGATAACTAGGCATAAAGTGAATCCAGTCATGTCTGAGAATAGAGAGGTTGCATCCAACATGTACAAGGCTTTACATAAGTGGAGACTTACCCAGAACTACTTTCTCATGGTCACTCTGAAAAAATAGTATAAAAAAAATAGGTAGTGATGGTAGATGCAGTTCAAATTGCATCGATGACAAGTCTTTGTCTGCCCTTTCCCTGGATCTTCATCTCTAAAAGGTACCCCTAAATAACCAGCAGCATATTTTAATTTTTATTTAATTAATTATATAATTAATTTTTTCGTTATCTAGAACAGTAACTTTTTACAACCACAAAAATTACGGCTCTGGCCACAGTGCCCATGCTACCACTTCCCACGTTTGAGAGCCTGGATGGAGGCTCAGGCACCTGATAGAGAAGTGTGGGACTGTCCTAAGGGTGACAAAGCCTTTGGGAACCCCGTCTGATGGCAGAGAATGACCCTGCAGGGTGTGACCAGGCATTGCAGGAGGTGCAATGCTAAGGCCAGTCTCGCTGCCTTTTTGCAAGACATGGTCTGGAGATGTTGTCCTTCCAGCGCTGCACCTTTATGCACTGCTGCCGTGGCTGCTTCAGACTCTGGACTTAGAAACCAAGGCACAAAGGTGGCAGTGGCACTAGTGAGAGTTCACAATTGTGAACAAAATCCATGGGAATGTGCTTTTTCAAGGTAAAAAGCGCAGGCTTCTTCCAAGTCTTCTGAAAATTTATGGTTTCCCATCCCAGAGAAAGACCTCCTGGTTTTGTCTCAGTGTTTGCTCCTGTGCCCGACCCTCTGCAACAGTGAATAGCAACTTCCACCTCTGTCATGGAGGAAATGTGATAAACGATGTCTATTAATATTTCTTAATATTTATGACACAGTCAGGTATTACAGTGGTGAGCAAGAGGCAATCAATAGTTCTGCGTGGGCTTTTAGTCCAAATACCACATATTAAATGAGGGCTGCTCATCAGTACGGGAAACAGGATCATGCATCAAATCCACACCCTTCAAGGAGCACGAGGCGGTCAGGACACGGAAGTGCCATGGAAAAAAACAGTTAGGAAAGCATGTAATTACATACAGCAACGTAAAGCACAAGGAAATGCAGTCCTGGAATTTCCTGCCTTGTGGGGGGGTTGACCTTGCAGTTTGGTTTTGGTTGAGGGGTGGGCAGGGGGCAGGTGGATGGACGTGAGACCTGCACACAATACACCCGTGGGGCTGGAAAAGATGCGGTGAAGCATGCGTAGCTATTCAATAGGCTTATAATTGGAAGCTAGTTGAATTAAATTTGGAAAGCAAAAGAAATGCATCCGGAAGATTGATCAGAAAGCAAAGATTAATTTCTGTTTTAATTACCTAGAATGAATTTTTTGTAATTCTTCCTTTTCCTAACAGCATACCTTCTCCGGACCATTAAAACAAGAACCATAGCAAAGTTAGCAGGTGCCGGGTGGTATTTTTCCTGCTCTTTGTTAGAACCTGATAGTTTCGTCTTTAATTCTCCTTGCTTTAAATTGTGGTTCTGCTGCCACCTAGCTTAGGGACGCTCCTGAGCTCAGCCAGTTCCCACCCTGTGCTCCCAGTGGGCAGGGGGGGTCTGATCTGCTTCGGAAAACTGTTTGCAAACTGGTGCTGAAACGAGGATCTGAAAGTGCAGTTTCTGCTGAATTTGCAATTAACACTTCAAGTCCCAGCAACTGCAATTCTTCTGCCTTTTGTCTTGGTTCTGAACATTAATATGGGAGTTCTCGATCTCCACAGCTCAAAATAGCTCTATCACCCGCAAGTCAAGGGTTATAATAAAAAATCACCTTTTACTTAGCAGCTATTTGTAAATTTTACTTCTATGAGATGTAATTATGAAAGAAAACTAAATCATTTTGCATTAAATAAATTAAAATATTTTAGATTCGAGTGTTTGTTACGAAGGTAGATTGAAGGCAAAGATGCTAACTCCAAAAACAGAAATGCAGTTAAATTTATACATAAAGGTGAGTTCAGAAACAGGTAATTTCCAGGTATTAGAATGACTCTACTGAACTTTTTTACACATTTTTCAACAGTAGGGTGAAGTCCAGGAAGACAAGAGGTCTACTAATCACTTTGTTCCCTTTCTCTCTCTCGTTTTACATAGAGGTTCGTTTGAGGATTCGACGACCAGGTTTTACACGGCGTGCGTGGTCGAAGCTTTTGCTTATTTGCATTCCAAAGGGATCATTTATAGGGACCTCAAGCCAGAAAACCTCATTCTGGATCATCGAGGTTATGCCAAACTGGTGAGTGCCTGCAACATCTGGTTTGGCAAAAAAAAGTCACCACTGCTACCAGGCAACTGGTGTTAGGGGTAGAGGAGAACACAAGATTAGCCAAAGAGGGTCAGAAGGAAGGTCCACCCAGCCCAGGGTCCTGTCTCTGATGGTGGCCGTCAGTAGATGGTGAGATGAGATCAGGGCAAGGGTGTTGTCACCCACCTGGTTGGGGATGTGTTCCCCAACTTCCAGCAGACTGAGGAGGTTCAGGGTACAGCTGAACTGGGAAACAACCAATTCTGGCTTGAAATTCAGGTCTGTGGTCCTGAAGTGGAAATTTTTAGAGAAGACCATCAAGAGAAATGCACCCAGCTGTTTTGGAGCTACTGAAAGACTAAAAAATAACTTGAAAATAGGTTCCTTAAAATACTGGTGGGAGCGGGGGAGGGTTTGCATCTGAGACCGTGGAGAAGGGGAGGAGAAAAGAAAGTCTTTCCTTGGTGGGAGGTGCTGAAGAATGTGGGCACTTGGGAAGATATCAGTGAAGGATGGGGCAATGCACTCCTAAAAAGAGCTGCATCCAAGAGGGGCTGATGCCCTCCCTGGAGTCACAGCAGGGGCAAGGTCTCTGCCTCTCATCTTGGGGACTCTTCCCTGCCTTCAGGAAGGGACACTCCGGAGTGGCTCCAGCAGATGAGAGCAGTAAGTCAAACCATCACCATCATAGTCCTTTACAGCCTGGTGGCCGCCACCATGTGTCACCATGACACTAAGCCTAATGAATGACATCAGAGTTTATCCTCCACAGCATTTTGCTAAAGCTGGGGCTTCCAGATGATTGAGGAGAGTTTGGTGCAGGACTGTCCTTCTCCCCACCCCAGGAGGATCTGGACTGGGGTTTATGCTGGTCCCATCACCAACCCCCAGCTCCTTAGACAGTTTGATTTTCATGGAGTCGTCCATGATAGCGCCAGAAGTGTCCCGGATCCCTTCTGGGACTGTGACCATGGACGACATTTTGCTCATGACAAACTCAAGATATAGGAGCATCTCCAAGCCATCAAGGGAGAGCAGTGTGTGCTACAGACCACAGCTCTGGGCCAGCACAGCGCCGAGGCTGGGGAGAGCTAAACATACAGTAAACCTATTAACCTGGGCTTTTCCTGGGCCCCAAAGGATGACTTCGTTTCCCAGAATAATCTGATTTTCCGTGCTTGCCAGTGCCATAGGGGCACTGCTACAGGGGCAGGCTGAGGTTTGTGAGCCTTCCAGCACACTCTTGACAGCCTCAGGTAAACTGGGAAAACTGGGAGGGCACTTGTACTGCGTCCCTCCCTATACTGGGAGAGAAATGTGAACTTTTTAGGAGATGCCAAAATGGTCAGTATTTAGCCTAAGTAGTTTCTTGCTCAGGTAAAGGCTGGGAGTTTAAAAAAAAAAAAGAAAGCAAAACAAATCAACCTGAGCTGTGAATGTATACAAAATTACATCTCCCAAGAAACTCTCTGTGTTGGCATTTGTTCTTCTTCCTTCACGAGCATCTTCCTTTTATATTACAAAGGATAAATCGGCGAAAAGGTCACTGCAGTTGCCTGGTTCTGGAATGACCCGCGATGCTTTAGTTTGGAGAATATTCCCACGAGGAAACCTCCTTTCTGCTTTGCTTCACTTCAAGAGAAGGGGAGCGCGCGGCTGACATTCCCTCTCGTGCTCTGCCCTGATGGTACTCTGCTCCTTTCCACAGGTCGATTTTGGCTTTGCAAAGAAAATAGGATTTGGAAAGAAAACATGGACTTTTTGTGGGACCCCGGAGTACGTAGCCCCCGAGATCATCCTGAACAAAGGTCACGACATTTCAGCAGACTACTGGTCACTGGGAATCTTAATGTATGAACTCCTGACTGGCAGGTATGGGCATCGGGGCCGGCGCCGCTGCTGAAAATAGATCCGAATATTTCTGCCATTGTCACCCTGATTAGGCAAAGGACAGGTTCAGAGCTGGCGTGCACTGTAGCAGCACAGTTTTTCCACTTTAAATCACAGCTTCCATGCTGACCTCCCAAAGGGAAAGACATGAGCAGGCCTTTTAGGAGATGCTGTGGAACGACACCAATAATTCATTTTTGGCCCTGAGCAACCTGAGCATGGTGGGGAAAGGGTTTGCAATTCAACTGGGGAGGTGCAGTGATGAGTTGTCTGAAAAGGAGAAGGTAGACCTGACACCATAGGAACTTGAGTCCTTGTATCCATCCCTTCCCTTTTTTTGTTTTGGATGTATGTATTACTGCTGATGTTGGCAGTGGTGGCTCCCTGGCACTTCCTCACCTCATCCCCCATCGTTCACTCCCAGGGTAGAGGAGCTGGAAGAGTATTCATCGTCTCAACCTGCTTATCCTCTGGGGCTCGACCCAGGCCCCTATTCTGTTAAACCAATGGAAACCTAATTAATCCCCACTGAAAGCATGTCACAACATCAAGCAGAGAATAAGCCAGCAAGCATTGCTCTGTCCCTTGTTCCTCAAGCTGCTGGGACGTGGGCCATCCTGGAAATGAGAGGTTTAGCGTGTGCTGCTGCAGAAAACATGCTTTTACTCTTTAGTACTTGTCTCCAGCCAGCATCACTGAAATCCAGATGGTATCAGAGCCACTTGGCTGAGTTAAAATCATAGAAAGCCAAACATTGCTAGTTATCATAGACTTTTTCTCATTTCAGTAGGGTACTGTGTTTTGCTTTGTTTGTTTTGTTTTTGTTTTTAATCAACCTTCAATGCTATTTTAAAGACAAGCTTTTAATCTTCTCTATTTTCCTCTACCCTCTGAAGTCCCCCTTTCTCAGGCCCAGACCCCATGAAGACCTATAACATCATATTAAGGGGAATAGACATGATTGAATTTCCAAAGAAGATTGCCAAAAATGCTGCTAATTTAATTAAAAAACTATGCAGGTAAACATATGAGATATAATCGCCTTGATCTTACTGCAAAGAAATTAGTTGTTCAGAAGGAGTAAGAAAGTAACTGATTTTGTTATTCATTTTATAGGGACAATCCATCAGAAAGATTAGGGAACTTGAAAAACGGAGTGAAAGATATCCAAAAGCACAAGTAAGTGTCTTCTCCACCATCTATCAGACTCAACCTGCAGAACCATGCATTTCAAACACTTCAATTTTCTGAAAAAAAAAAACAAACCAAACCCAAACTCTTCTTAAGCTCCTTTGGCGTTTCCCTTCTAGTGTGCTTTAGGCTCTAACTACATTTCCGTCAGGCTTTTTTTCCCCCAGTGTTTCGGTATAGATGCCAGCCTTGCCTGTGAGCAAAACACATTGTACGTTGACCATTGTGCTTTAGCTACTCTAATTGCAGAAGAGCATTTGGAAGCAATCCAGCTCAGACACTGCCTGCTTGGATTTTTTTGGTTTGCAGAATGACTTTCCGAGGTTTTTCCTCCATTTGCCTTCTGCCCCTGCCCAGCACGCTTTCTCGCTACCCATAATGTTAATTCATCATCCCTTTTGATCTGATGGGAAAGAGTTGTTAAGTGCTATCTCACAAGCTTTCACGCTGCTGGAGGGAAATAAGAACAAGTTAGAGACCCGTTGCAGAAGCAGGTTGTCTCATCCATCCATGCTGGTCCTTCTCTTCTCCCATCCCCAAAGCAACAGAAATGGGTTGGATGGATATTTTGGGTGAATGGGTTGAAGGCTTTTCTCAGGATTCATCCATCCAGCTGAGCTGCCATAGGCTGAGCAAACACAAAGAGCCCGGACTGGGAGGAGGACATCCCTGTGCAGGCCCTTAGCTCCCAATCCCATATGAAGAAAGGACACTAGGGGTCTCATATGAGAGGGATCAACCCTATAAGAAGGAAAGAGCAGCTGCAAGTACACCTGCAGTGAGGAATGGTTTTCTTCCGAGCATTGGTAATTTGTACTTGCCATGGTATCACCACTGAGTTGCTACACACCTTCATTTTCAGTCCCAAAAAACATATATAAAGGTGACAGGAAAAAATATCAAGGCTATTTGAACAATTTGAAGAAGATGACTGCAGGAGATGAAACCCACTGTTTAAGCAATTTCAATTTCATTTTGTGCTACAGAGAGTTTTTTGTCATTATGGCTAACTGTTTCATCATTCCCTCCCTTCTAGATGGTTTGAAGGCTTTAACTGGGAAGGGTTACGAAAAGGGACACTGACACCTCCTATAATACCAAGTGTAAGTTTTCCTACTTATTTTCTTCTTCCTGACCGACGAGTTTCTTTTACATGAACGTCATGAGCTTCGGGCACTAATACTCTGGAGTTAGGTGATGACAGCATATGCTTTATTTCTTCTGAAGATGCTTGAGGAAGTCACATTAGAGACATTTCCAGCTACACTTGGTCTCCTCGCAGTCTCTTCCAGGGGAAGGCGGTTTGGGGAGGGCATGACTGCGACAAAATGCTCTTGGCAGCAGGATATCAGGGCAGAATCACTCACTACTACACATTTTTCTCTCCCTCACCTGCTTCACTTGTTTCTTCATCTACTTTTCCCATTTCAGTGGAGAGCTGCCACTTTCACCCCTTCACTCAGATGTGTCCTCTTTCTTTCTTCTTTATTCTTATTTCTTTTGACAAGGTAAGTGGGATTTGTGTGCCATCTCCCTTTTCTTTTGCATTAACCTTTCCCTCTGTTTTTTCTTTTGTGCTCTTCACCCTTTTTTTTCCCCGCGTCCATGTCCTACATGAAAAGCCCTGCTACCGCCTGGTTTATGTTTAACTGGGAGCAGACGCGGAGGGACAGCTCGACTCATTTTCCTTTGGAGCAAAGCTCTGCCTTTGATGTCTTTGTGAGCTCTTTACCCACAAAGCCTGCCACAAAGGGAAACCAAACAGGATTAGCTGATAGAAATTACCTTGGCCCCTTCTGTTCTGCAGCCTCCACTCCTTGTTTCAACTTAATCCCTTTCTCTCTGTGCCTCTCCTGCGGGATCACCGAGAGAATGACATTAGCAATTGTGTTTAATTGCATCCCGTTGCTCCGTCTGCCCGTGGTCCTGCACCTCCTGCAGCAGTGGCAGGCATGGCTCCAGCACTAAATATGCCATCCCGAGGTTTTCTTAGCAGCCGTGAAAGAGCAAGAGGGTTTGTCATTCCCCCCCCCTCCCCATTTCACCCTACGGGCTGCAGAAGCTACTGGCAGTCGATGGAAGAAAGCAGAACCTCGCAAATATCTGACTAAAGCAGGATGCCCAAAGAACATATACGTGTTTTATAAATCAAAACTGTGTTTTTTCGGTTAACCTTCTTTTTAGTGACTATTAATTTGTCAGCAGTACTGCTCGCCACATTTCAAGTCAGACAATAAAGTCAAGTTTGCTCCTTTACATCCAGTTTCAATTCCTGGTTTACCTCTGCAGGACGTCAGTAGCCTGAAAATGCCCCAGTATATTTCTCTAACTGGTTTTAGTGCATTTTTAGTTCAGTAAGAACATTTCGAATACTGCTTTTACCCAATATACGTGTGGACCCTGCATGTCTAACCCTCAGGGAGCCCGACAAGCAGCAGTGACTCCAGCGGTATCTGCTCTCTCTGGGCATGAATCGCTCCCTGACATCCCCAAGCTGGGATGCTGCTCCACCACCAGAAAGGGTCTCTCCTCCTTTGGCATTGCCTAGAGGAAGGCCGCCCTCCAGCCTGCTGTGCAGGAAATCACATTTTCTTTGCTTTTTCAGTGAGGTCCAATGCGGTAGGAGAAGAGGGTTGCATGAGCACCCGGGTCACTTCATTGGCGTTATTTCTTGGCATCATCAAGGCTGTAACGTCCTACCAAGGAACATGACTGATTGCTCCCAAGAGAGTGATCTGCTGTCACCCTTTTGGCCAGCACACCACCATCAAGGCTGCGGTGTCATCCTCTGAAGTAGGCGGGAGCATCCTTCCTCTTCAGAGGAATCCCTCTTCCAGGACAACGCAATGCTGACAGTCATACATTGCCCTAATCCCAGTTCAACACAGCCCATTATTCCCTAGAGCTCTTAGGACTAATATCTTCTCTAAACATACTCTTTAGATCCTCTCCGAAACCTGCCTGCATTAACTAGAGAACTTCATCCTCCCCAAAGCTGTCTGTTCCTCTCAGCCTTGTTTTCTACAACCAGCTTAGTTGCTTTGGCAGAAGTCCCAGCTGCCAGTAAGGGCCATATCTGAAAAGTGACCTAAAGTCACTCCCACAGCTCTGGGAGAAGAAATCAGTTTTTTCCTTCAATCAATGCACCTCTCCTTGTTAGCTGGAAAGGAGCCAGCAGGGCTAAACATAAAGACTAGCTATTTTCTTAAGAAGAAAGCCTTTCCCAGCGCTTAAACCCTCGACAGCAGTTACATGGTTCTACTGGGGAAACAATCAAAAGCTGCTCCTTAGCTCTTATTCCACAGGATTTTAGGAGATCTCGGTTTACAGCCTGCTCCAGGACTTTGCTTTCAGGAGCAGCTGAGCCTCTATACCACCACTTAAGTCTGTGACAGTAGCTATCCTGATAAGCTTCTTCTTCTTCTTGACCCTTCCGAAGCCATTGCTGTCTTGCATCATAGCTGTTGCCTTTAAGAGAGCCGTGCAGATCTCTGCACCATAATTCACCTCAAGCTCTGATGTTGGTAAGCAGCCAGACAGCTGATACTGATGTTTGCTCTTCTTGGGTAGACAGGAGGCAAATCTAGAGTGTCACTTCTTGGCTGGAGGGGGCAGTGGGAGGGAGGTTTGTTCCCATGTCTCCCATGACAGTGAAGGACTGCATGCCGTGTAGGTGTCCTGGACCTCACAGATGTGGGGAATTGCACACAACAGCATCAGCATCACGTAAAGTCAATCAGCAGAGTAACGGCTCATCCAACCTTTCTTCCCAAATTATATTTCTTCTACGAAAACACTCCACACTTGAGGTGTTGTATATATTCAGCCTTTTTATTTTGTCAGATGAACACAAAAGGCAATCCAGTTCCCAAAGCAGGACTTATTTCCCTTAAAGCCTCATCTAACCAGAGCTCAAAAAAAACGTGCCTGCCCTGCTAGGTGCTCCCAGAGTGGACATCTGCAGATGAGCCCCAGGGAGCTCCATAGAGGCTTTCACCCAGGGCAGTCCACTTACACGCTGTCCACCACTGCTGAGACGCTTCGCAAGAAGCTCCAGCTTGTGCGCATTCTCCATGACTGTCCACACCAACTGCATCTCTTGGGCTTTGATAGCCAGTATCTTGTACATATATCCCCAACACTTCTGCTTCCAGAGGGAGAGCTCACATGGGGTGGGCTGAGAGAAACAGAGGGATGTGGTCCAGCCCATGGCACCATAGAGGAGGTGAAGATGCTCCAGTGAGGAGCACTCCAAGGGCGAGGACCTGAAAGGTGAAGGCTGTCCAACTCAACCATGCCAGCACCAACAAAATAAACAGCATTCACTACACAGTGGAGCATCTCGTCGCTCTGTAGCACTCCACTAAGCTTTTGCAGGGTTGGTTATTTTTTTCAAAATGAATTGGGTATTCAAGGCTCTTCATTTTCCCCAAGATGCTTTCAGCAGTCCAGAAATACTGATGCGGCTGGGCAGCAAATTAAATTTGGAGCTGAAGTTGGAGCTCTTCTTGATCAAATAGTCTTTTCCCAAGGCTTATAGCAGCATCCAGCATCCGATGGGCTCTGGCCGTAACTTCTCCACCAGCCACACAAGTAAACCAGCTAAAAGATACAGCTTTTCCTGCACAGCGCTCCGATGGCAAGTGCAGTCACCTCCAGCCAGCTTAAAGTTCTGGTTTTCTCTAGTAGGACACTGATTATTTTATTTTGGTCTGGAGAACTGCTGGTCTGGTTTTGTATTGTTTCATTTTTTTAAATTGCATTGAATGTATCAGGGTCTCATGGTAAGAAAGTTTCAGTCATCACTGTAAAGGAAAAAAAAAAAAAATTAGAAAGTACCTAGCTACAGTAGATTTTAAATGACATTCTTTCCAAAAAAGAAATGTACTTGGCCTTCATCCTATGAAGATGGGTTTCTCTGGCAGGCTCCATAGGCTGAGGAATACTTGTCGGGAAACTTGAAGGTGGCAGGGACGCAGCTCCTGGCTTCCAGTTCAGGATCCTGGAGCCATACATTGGGAATCCTGGGCTTTGGTGAGGCCCAAGGCTTTTCTGTCGATCTTGTACCAAGGGGTAGGACAGTTGCTCTTGAAACAGAGGGCCTAGAGGGCCTGGATCATTAGAGTAGAGGGGCTGTGGGAAGTTCTCCTGGGATTCAGCAAAAAGTTGTCGAATGCTGAACTTTTTTTGCTTGCTGCAGTTAGCAATGAATTCTCCTGAATGACCAGGGTCGTGAGATGGGGAGGCAATGGCTGCAGAGGCCCACTTTGATGACTGTCCCCTTTTTGTCACTCTCTTCTTTCCGCAGGTTGCATCTCCAACAGACACAAGCAATTTTGACAGCTTCCCGGAGGACAGTGATGAACCACCCCCTGACGACAACTCAGGATGGGACATAGATTTTTAATGTATTTCTCTTACCTGCTTCTGCCTTGCTGAAGACAGCTTCCTGGGACACGGCTGCCAGCAAAACTGAAAGAACTGGGGAGGATTAGTGCTCGGGGTCACCATGATGCCTTGATTGATGCTGCTACAGTAACTACAGTGGCATTAGGACTTATTGCTTAGATGACAATAGTGCTCTTCATGTTTTATGTTCGAACTTAAAATAGCAGTTGACATGGTGGTCCTGACACAAAGCCTTTCACCAGTAAAGAGATATGTTTTCTATCACTGCGATCATCTTGCTACACTCTTAATTATAAAAGTCGAGAGATACGTAGTGTGCGACGCACTTAATCCTAGCTGCAAGGTACTGGCTTTATCAGTAGAATCAATAGTAATTTATTAAGTGCTGTAGCTAATTACAGTGCAGGATTCTGGCTACTCCCACCCTCCAACCTCTGTAGATCTTCTACTGTAGGCCAGTGTAGGAGCAAAGGAGGACCACAATGGTCCTGGTCAAAGAGTTCATGTCAAAGCAGTGGTAAAATTTGTCCTTCTTCTTTCCAAGTGGTATTCTTGACAAGACTGAATGTGACCTTTCCTCTTTCTTTTTGAGAATATTTTTTTTTAGCCTGGTGAAACAAAAGCACAACTGCTCTAGATCCTGGTAAGGCAGATATGGGTTGCTTCTCTCATACAGCTGAGAACATACTGTAACATGACAGTTGGGTTTGGTTTTTTCCTTTCCCTTGGTACAAATACATAACTGCATGATGAAAAAAACCCATAAACCGAATCCTTTTTACATATAAAATAGTGCTTAAATAATGGCCCTGTAATAAAGTGACAGCAGCCCACTGGTCTTACTGGTTAGGCATAAAACTAAGCTTAACTTTTACCTTTTCAGAACCCAAAGGGAAAATGCAAGACCTGTAATGTACTTTAGAGGTGCTATGTACATCCTTCATCTGTGAATATAAATGGACTCAACCACCATTTCAGAAATATGTAGCAAGAGGCGTTGTTCTCCATCAAACTCTTAGATGATTTTACGTCTCGATGTCTGCATCTCTTCTGTGTTTAGTACAAAGCTAATTAAAATAAAAGGTGGTACAGGGCCAGTTTGCTGGCTCTGTTTGTAGTATTGCCCGTAAAAATGTAATCCTGGTGCCTCACCAGACAGAGGAGCTCCATGGGAAAGTCCATGGAATTCAATGGAAACCCGATATTGGATGTGTTTGTGTGAGGTCCCCAGTGTACCAGGTCCCCAGTGACCGCGTTTAAGGCACAGGGATGCCTAGAGCAGAGTTAGCTCAGATGGAAAATAAGAACTGAGGGAAACGATATTATCATCTGTGTGCTTCTCCCTCACTTCCGTGGCTTTTCCTTTCCGTTAGTGCAGTCTATTCTGATTTGTAGGACACAACAGAGGAATCCTGTCCTGGATGCCTGCTTGTTGCGTTACGCACGGGACTGAGAGTTTGCCAGCTTTCAGTCTCTGTAACAGACCCTGCCCCACAAAGTTAGTGGTCACTGCCCCGTTTCATCTCAGAGCTGCCAAGAGCTGGTGTAGAAGCTGGAAGTCGAAAGATCAACTTTTGCTGAAAAGCCATTCATAGGACTTTTGCCTACATAGTACGTAGAAAACGTATGTTTTAACAGTAAAAATTATTTTCCCTATGCTACATCCCAACTCTTTGCCATGTTCCTAATGAAAGTGACTTAGTAGAGTGCATTTAAAAGGTATCGTCTCCCCTTCTCTGCCAGCATTGACAATGTCTGCTGTTGGCCAGCAAACTAAAGAGCTCGGTCGTCGCGATGCCTTTGAAACCGGTCTGTGTCGCTGAATTTCCTTCCTCCTTTTCCAAAGGGTGAGGCGATGCCACGGGCACAGTAACTTCAGGTTATTTCCGCTATTCGTTCATCGTTAGAACTTTGTTTGCCTTCAAAACCTTAAGGAAAAGGCAGCAATTACGTCTCCCGGGAATTACTCCTATAGGGCAAATAGACACTTGCTTTTCAGCCTGTCTCTGAGGGGTGGAAGACTCCGAAAGCCAATGCCGAGTACCGAGGCTGAAGTAATCACTAGGCATCTTAGCAAACAGGCTGCTGCCTAAAAGCCGAATTCTTTCCTCGCGTCCCCCTGGTTTTTCACTCGACGATGCAGCGACATTGGAGGAGGAAACTTGTGGCGTTTGGTGACGTTCTGTAGAGGAACATAGAGAGGGAGATTGTCCCAAAGTGATGGCATTCAGTAGCTGAGATGCAATCGTCAGTCGAGGACTTGCCAAGGAGGAGAGAGCGTCACAGCAATTTTGGGGGGCAACCCGACAACATTACAAGAAGAAGGTTTTAACATGGGCTGATGAGTTATTTTTCTTTTTCCTGTCCCTTTTTCCGTGTGCCACGCACGTTAACGAACACCTGCGGCGTGCGGCGTGCGTGGTACCCGGTGTGAGTTTATTTTTGTATCAAACACCTCACTCGACTTTCATCACTTTCCCTAAGCATACTTTAAACACCATACTTAGCCTATGTATATGATAAACGCCTTCATTTATAAGTAATATATTTGAGTTGCATTATATATATATGTATATGTATATTCACAGCGATGGATTGCCTCTGTGTTCCCACTTACTGTCCTTTCCTCTTTGTCTCCTTTTTTAATATATGAGACGACAGCGATATTTCCGTAAGGGGAAACCAGCTCCCGTATTTAAAATGAGTGTATGAAGATGGGTGTTGTTAAGACACGGACGATCCATAGCTTCTCACAGTGCTGCATTACCCATAGCAAACTCTTATTTAACAACAGGACCACAAGCGAGTATTTATGTAAATAGGTATTTTCGTGTTGATATTTTGTGGCACACATAGAACTTTTTCTTTTTAGAGTTCCATGGCATTACTACTTCATTTTCTTATTTGTAATGTAATGTTTTTAGGTCAAGGTAGACTTGAATTAATGTCATAATTGTCAGTATTATTAAACTTTACGTCAACCGTACTGTTAACTCATCCGTCCCATAGTTTTAGAACTCGACTAGCTATCTGGCATTGTTGCAAGTGCCTTAAATCCATGGCATCCTATTAAAAAAAAAAAAAAAAATTAAAAATTTGGGGTTATCCTGCATAACAANTGCATGACAAAGACAAACACACCTCAAAATGTCGTCCTTTCTTAGCTTGCTGCATTTTACAGTTCTTTCTCCTACCAGTTTCTAAGCCTTTATTATATAATATTGATGAATTACAGAAATGATGAAGTCGTTCTCTTATTTCTGTTCAATGTACCAGAGCTGTGTATCCGTTAATGAGATACAGAGTCATTTCTGTGAAATGTATAAATGTTATGTGCGGGTCAAATTAATATATGACATCCTATCAGTCCGTAGACAGGTATTCCTGTTTTGCTAAGCTGTGCAAATCCAGCCCATCCTGCGCTCCAGCACCCACCTCCCGAATCACACACATCCCTTTAGGAATCTCCCACCTGCCAACAAAAAAACAAAAAAAAAAACCAAAACCAAAACCCCGACAAGGGACTGGGGGAGCAAACCCCACCTGCGGCTTGTTTTGACCCAAAACCCCAAGGCGAAGGCGGAGATCGTTTGGCACCGCTCAAGAAAATAGGATCCGTGCTTTTTCCACACTGTCTTCCCCCCCGTCCCGTCCCGTGTGTCCCCCCCAACCCCTTCCGGAGTCGAGCCACCCGCAGAGCCCGGCTGGGAAGATGGAAGCTCCTCGTCCTCTACAGCTCCCCGGCCGCGGGAACCAGCCGTAACGCTGCGGCTTGGGCGGTTTTAGGGCTTTAACCGGCGGCAAAAAGGGGAAATTTTCGTTTGGAGTTACCTATCGAGCCCCGATTCACGCTGTTTTTACACTAGCCCTTCATTTTACATTCTTAATTTCTCCAGTTTCCTTCTTACATGAAAGAGGTTTTGTTTGTCAGACAGATGTCAGTCATCCACCGGTCGTCAGCCGGTTGCACTCTTTTGATGTAGATTTAAGAACTTTTTTTCATAAACTTTAACCGCTTTTGTTTTGCTCTGTATTTTCCCTGCAGCTGTAATTGCCGAGTGCCTGTTGTATACTTTATAGAGTTGAAATAAAAATAATTACTTTTGAATGGCGCGTCGGTGGCTTTTCTTCCACGGCAGAAGCCAAGTTGGGGAGAGTTCTTCTGGTGAGCGATTAAATGGGGGGTTTTCTTCTCTTTTGTGATGATACGCAGGAAGAGAAAAACCAAAGAAAATCTGTGGTGCTTAAGTAAGAGCTTATTAGCGGGCTCAGGGTTTTCCGCAGGGTGCAAAGGCAAACGGCCACAGTTAATGCAGTTTTAGTGCTTATTTGAGCCCCAGCATCTCCCCGAGCAGGCTGGAGCAGGGCTGGCCCCGGGTGACCCCCACAGCTCGCTTCCAACCCCGATTTATTATCCCATGAATGTACGAAGCAGCCAGCACGTTTGCAGCGTGTTTACCCTTCAGGGATGAAGAATTCGTTTCATACAAGTGGGTCTGGGGCACCCGGTTGGAAAGGGACCTCATCTCCCCCACAAGCTGCATCGTCCCCGGGTGAGATGCGACTCCAAACACCACCCCAAAACGCAGCACTCAGGAGCAGAGCCACGGGGTGTCCTGCCGCCATCAGCTCTGTGCGCAGGGTGACAGCTACGTTTCACGGCAGTGATGCCAACAGATAGATTTAAATCCCCATCGAGTTAAATCCGTCCCAGGGAAACTGCTCTGCCCGCACCCCCACCCCGTGTGGCACAACTGCCCTTCAGCCTCAGCGCGGCCGAGGTTGGGGGCGGCCGGCAGCGCTACACAGGCATGGAAAGCCGAGGAAGAAGTGGGGACAGGAGCAAGAAGGCATCCTCCCCGGAGGGAAATCGATTCGGTAACTGCTGGGAAACACCGCAAAGGATGCAGCCCTCATGGATACAAGCCAACCATCCAACCCAAATCCCAGCGTGACCCAGCCCTCACCTGAAACTGCAGGGGGGAGTTGGGGATCTGGGGGCAAGCTGCGGACCTCATCCTTGCAGCCCCAAAATAGCCAGGCCGGGGGGTTCCGCCGGCTGCTGACTCAGCTCCCCCCTCCGCACCCACCCCCCCTTCCCTGCTCCCCAAAACTTTCCCAGCCAATTATTAACCTGGCTTGAGCCTTTGGGGGCCGAAATGCCCCATAGCAGGTCCCAGCAGAGCAGGGAGCTGGGTGATGGGGGGGTGATGGGGGGGTGATGGGGTTTACTGGTGGGACGGCGTTGGAAAGAGCCCACCCCGCTGGGAATAACTACTTGGGATTTATGCAGTTTAGGCTTGTTTGTTTGTTTGTTTGCCTGCGTTTTCTTTCCAACTCCGCTTAGAGAAAAATGGCTGAGAGCATCAGGCCCTCATCAGGAACAAAACCAATTGAATTAACGGGGTTTTGCCCCTGGCGCACCCTCCGGGGGGGGCACCAGGGGGCGCTGTGGGGCCGCCTCCG
>VXAK01015759.1:0-10790 GCA_013399435.1 Arenaria interpres
AAGTACCTAAACTCTTCTAGGACCTGGTATGAGATGCGCCTATGAAAGTTTCTGCAAGACACATACCAAGGAATAATGCATATCTTTCTTAATTGAAACAGAACTTTTTTTTTTTTTTTTAATTACAGGGTGCTTTTTTAAATTTTCCTTGTTAAACAATTGNTGAAATTTCTCTGTGTAATCAATTGCTCTAATCAAATTATCCCAAATCCATTCTGTAATTCAAGGATGAACTACTGCTTGGAAAGGTAGTATTAAAAAAAAAATAAAAATCAACTAATTCCTATAGAAAAGTCTGCTCGTTCAGTTAATCAACTATTAAGAATATTTTATAATTCTGACAAAAAAATTACTTGACCTAAAGAAAGAAACCTTCAAAGCTGTGTGATCAAGTACCTGAGGAATCACACAAAGAAAGACATTTCTGTTGCACTACCTGAAGTTACCTTCAAATTCTAACCCAATAATGGTATGTGCATGGGTATGGGTATATATACATTCACACTGGCAGATTGTATATGACCTTGATTTTCAGAAGATGGTATGTGTAATGTTCCCTTCCAAAACATTTTTCATACCAAGCCCTGGAAAGCTTAAGAATTTCTTATGCACAGTATTTCCTCCACAGGCTGCCTGAAAAGAGAAATGGGAAAGAGAAAGTGTCCTTTTTCCAAGACACAATTGTTCTTTTCACCCCAGACATCCATACTGATTGGAATTTATTTTGTCTCCTGAAGGATTAAAGAAAAAACTACCTTTAAAAAAAATAAAATTAAACCAACCCATGTAATCAAAAGGCAGGTATGATCTTTTGATGATTCTATTTTACATTCTTGCTTAAACATTCCTTGTAACAGCTAACAAGTACACCTCAAGGTATTAAAGTCTCATAAAAAGCTACCTTTAACCAATGATTACAAGTAAGAATGGTTTTCAATAGACAAATTAACCTGGGGCTGCCAAAGGAAGTTTATTGTTTGTTTTTGCAGCTTTTCCCAGTAATCAAATCTGGTAAGTAGAATTGCTTTAAAGGATAAATTCTATCTTAAAAACATGACAAAAAAGGCTTTTCAGATACTTCTTATGGTGAAACTATCATTGCGCTCAAAGAAAAAAAGCTCAAAAAAATTTATTTCTTTTTACAAATAAACTTAGCCTCTTGGCCATATCACCATTACCTAGCTCGTACGCACCTTGCTTATTAAATGGAATGACTCTCATTCATTATATTTGGTGTAAGCCTCTAGCTAATCTACACTAGTCTATAAAAATCACAGAATAAGCTCTTGTTGGGGAAAAGGTATTTAAAATAATACAATATAGTTCCTCATATCATCACAGAGTGTAACTGGAAGAATCTTGCAAAAAGCTACGACAGAACCCTCATCAATTTTCTTGATGCAATCATCTTGTCTAACATTACCCAACAACCATGACCAAAACCAGTATGTCTGTTGAGATAAGACTGAAACTGCTCTGGATAGCCTAAGTGGTCCATCATATTTCTATTTTGATAAATTCACCTGCTTGCATAAAACAAGAAATCTTGAGAAGCCAAAGAGCTGCAGAGCAACTACAGATAACTTTTTTATTTTTTCAAATCACAGTCTCTCTCTCACTCAAAGTTTAAGATAGCTTCCCAAATATAAACATGCTGTACTATTGGTTTCAACACAATTGATACATGGTTGTCACTAAATGCAGACGCGAAAGCCTACTATCAATGTTTACATACTAAATACTTCCACAGAACATTTTTACTTCTGGAAACAAAGGGAGGAAGTTATAGGCAACTAATTTAAAATATAAAATTCACAGATATGTGAAAAAGTATGAACAGTCAGCAGTTATATAGGCACACCCTTTCCACAATAGTATTTTCAGCACAGTACTTTGGTCTCCATTAAGGCCCAGTGTTGAGTCCCTAAACACAGCACAAGCTAGTAAAATGAGAAAAACACAGTTGGGAGATTGCAGCTAACAAAGGTGGGCTACCCAAAACAACCTCAGAGCCAAGGTGTTAGAACGGGTACAGCTTAAACCAGCAGAGAAAAACCCACGGAAGAAGTAAACCGTTGACAATACAAGGAGTCCAGACTCAAAATACGAAATGCAACCTAGATGAGCACCAACATTCCACCACACATCCAAGTCAAAGTTGAATCTTCAACAAGCCCAAGAAAGCATCCAAGCCTTACCCGTGCGAAATTAAAAGTTAGCTCTTCAGAAGCCCCAGCAAAAAAGATGATACTAATTGCACATCTCACAGTGTACCCTTACTGTGGCACCTCACATGAATCTTCTGTGAAATGTACAGAACAATGCAACTACTTTTTCCATACTCCACAATAAGACCCCAGGAGTTCACTTATTAGCAGAAAGAACAAAAAGGAGAATCACTGAGTCCAAAAGAGAAACTGGGAGGGTATGCTGGAAGAATAATCACTTGTATTTGTCTTATTATAACCTCTGATTTCTCTGGCTACTATCAAAAGCTAGGTAATAAACTACACTTCAGCCTGACCCCTTTATAATCGGTCTCACGTTCTGATGTCTTGTTATGATGAAAGAAAAGAAGAATCAGAAAAGGGAAGCTATAAGGGTCAAAGACAAATACAGCAGTCACAACAACTGTGAGAAACTTCCAACTTCACATGAATCTTCTGGGGCTTGACAAAGTATCTTCTTGGACATTTTGATCAACTCTTTCCCCTCTCCTCTCACAGTTTTTATACATCCCTATAGCAATAAACAGTAATAATTAACATTCAAAACAATGTAATAATCAGCTACTGACTTTTCTACAGTGCCCTTAGTCATTTTCACTCCTTACTCTTGTTTCCTCAAAATCATTAGACAGCTCTCCCCAAGAAGAATTTTAGCTAGCAGTTCCCAATTTCTTGGAAGTTTATACTACCAACACTATTAACAGTTAGGATCAAGTATAGCAGAAATAAAGATATCTTTTTATGATAGAACTGCACATCTATGAGCAAACTCAACCTCTGTTCACATGAACAGAAAGAACTATTATCTCCACGGGCTAATATCTTCCCTGCACCATCTCATCTGAGTCCCGATTCAAGTTTTACTCCCAGACCAATTGCTGGCACATACAAAAAGTTCTCTTTCAACTCCATTGCTGTTTCACAGTCCAATGCTCACAACCACTTAAATCCAAGCTGAAAACGTTGATACTTACAAGCCATAGAGATTTCAGTAATAGCTTGAAGATGCAGGATGTGAAGAACTGCCTTAAAAAGCTGCAACTCTTCCCACCTTCCCTGCTAAGACTGCCCAAGTATCCAGGCAGTCACACACTCAGAGATACTGGATTCTGTGACTTCACTGACTGACAACTAATCCCGGAGAAAAAAAGGCGGATTAGAGCATTTCTTCAGCCAGTTCAACACTTGGCTACACAAGCACCTATGTTAGCACAATAAATGCATAGAACACAGCCAAAAACAAGCTGCGAGGACTGGGGAAAGCTACTGCTATTGCAGCTCTGCCACCAAGACGTTACTTGTGCGAATTCTCTTCAAAATAACAGGAAATAATGAAAGTATACACCAGTGGAATACAATAATACAAAGCAGTCACAGAATGGAAAAAAAAATAATCCTTTTTCTGCCACATACATGTCAGATGGCTCAATCTAAACCATATAATTTGTTTTTTAGTAACATCTAAAAAAAAATAAATAAGCAGGCTCCTATGAAAAAAGTATCAGTTTGCAGCATTCAAACTCTTAATAAAGGCAAATACACCAGTACCTTATTTAAGTACAGAGATAAAAACTCCAAATTATTTTTGTAAGCTTATTTTAAACGTTTAGCCAGTTATTGAACTCCTCCATCTACTTCTGAATTAAAATTCTGGATCTTGTACTTTGTACCTGAATACACACATAAAGACAATGCATTTGATTATTTGCATTTTATTTTCACACTGATTTGCCCGCAAAGGCCTGAGAACTGAAAAGGGATAGCAAAGGCTTCATCCTAAATTAAAATTTTGAGAGGAGCATAAAGAGTTAAACAGTGAAGAGAAAAAACTAACAAATATAACTTTTTTTATCGTAACATATTTTTTGGAAACACAAATATGCATATACAATGCGTACATAATGCACAAATACATGTATTGAAACAAATCGTGGGACCCAGCAAAATAATTTCGTAATTTCAGAAAATACACAATAATAGTTTGCACACACAATAGAAGCACGAATTAGAACCATCTTACCTATTACGCTGAGATAATAGATAACAAGACTCTAGATCTCTGAAATGCACTAAGTCAATATATCTAAATTGAATTACTACAGGCTGTTTTCCACTGTAGAAGTTTCAGTAAGCGCTTATCACTATAGAATTTATAATCAAAACATTCAAGAATATCTGGAGACATGCCACTATTATATCACTGTAAAGCCGTAAGACCACACGAGTAATTGTACTAAATGGAAAAGCAGTGTATTTCAATGTAACCACTTTTTAAATAAAACATTGCTGGGGAGGGAGTGGTGTTGCATTTCTAGTTAAGATAGAGACCTTACAATAAAAGGGTCTTTTTCCCTAAATAGTAGTGAAGATTATGAAAATTAACCAAACAATTACTTTCACACTACAAGACAACCCTTGGAATAAGATTCTCAGACAAAGCCTTAACTCTCACTCTTCTCCTTTCTGAAAGGAAAAATAACATTAGCCTATCAAACGCAGGGACAACTGCAACAGATCAGCATCTGGAATATGCTTCCCACACACCATCAGATTTTTGGGGGTACATCCACCAGACATGACCTGCTCAACAGACAGAAAGGTCAGCTACACTTGAATTGAAAGTATAGCTGCTTAACTTCATTCCGCACCCTGAAAGTACAGAGGTTTAAGAATCCCTTATCACTGACAATAAGTATAACTTCAAGACGATTTCATAACTACTAAATAAATATCCTCTGGAAACTTCTACCTTTACATCTTCCAATACAAAACTTGCTATATAGAAGTTTTGGTAAGGAAAGGATAAAATAAAAAATTAAAATAGAATGCAAGAGACATTCTGACAATTGTATTTGCCTCCAAGTAAAGACCAGGGATTGGTCATAAATGAGAAATTACTCAAAACCGTTTCCCTATGTTAAAAGGATTACTACTACATGAGTTTTATAGCAAATACTGAGAAAGGACTTTATTGTCACTTACATTCACATCCATGCCACTCCTCGCCCATGTCACTGACTTCCTATATGATGTTGAGCAAGTTACTTCACTTCTAAGCCCAACAGTAACATGAAATCATACTCAGCCACTTAGCGAATGGCCTTCAAGACGTATTCTTAGACTCAGCCACTGACTGAAATCCTCTTCTAACTGACAATTTACTGGTTCTTAAAAATACCTTTCACTTTTCTTTTTTCTGCCCTTTGACCATGTCTTTCTTATTCAGAAACCATATGGAGATGCTAAGAATTTGAGCAATTAAGCCAGGGAGTTGCTCACCATCATCCATAATGAGCTTCACTATTTAAGAGTTTGCCAGCAGCCTAATGTAAAATGAAAGATAATATTCGAAAAGCAAATGTGTAGACTGCAATTTCACCATTAACTACAGTGGTTTGTTGTTTTGCATAGAAATCTAACTCCACTTGAATACCTTTCTACTATATTAGAAATTAACTCAGAACTCCCAACCATGCTAAAAAGCTTATTTCTAGACAAAACGGATATTCAGACAGAAAAGCTAGACCAGTAACTGACATACCTGAGCCCACAACCAAAGCTTTATCTTGGTACTGCTCAGTCAACAAAGGTACATCAGCACAAATCTCAACACTTAAACCAGTCAAGAAGCAGAACTACCTTGCTGCTAAATACCAACTCCTTTTCATTTACAATGCACAAATAAAGGAAGAGCACACACTGAAGCTGTACATTTCTACCTGGAATTCCTGGCATTAATAAATTTAGCTGGGGGGGACAGGGGAGGAAGAGATGTAGTTCATTTTTCTCATTGTTTTGTCTCCTTGGCACCACAGTACAAATTGGACTCTCCATTTTAGACAGGACCCCGTTCCTTATCACAAGAGCTTGGTAACGTTTACTGCTTGCTTAGGAGGAACCAACATCTTTCATTCAAACATTTTATGCCAAGGTTAGAATCATTTATTAACCAAGACTTCAAAAAAAATTTTTTTTCCTCAAAGTTTTACACATTTCTTGATATGAAGTGGTAAAATGAAACAGTTTTGATCTCTGCTTCAGAAGCACACAGAAGGTAAAAGCAAGGAGAGGCTACCAAAGGACACAGAGACACAGCCTGTGCATGCAAGGAGGACACTAGGAAAAAAAACCAACATCCAGGTGGAGCTGAAACTCACAAGGGATGAAGGGCAACAAGGACAGACTCCTTGTGTCAGCAGCAAAAAGAAGGTTGAAGAAGAAGTGCTCCTTCTGCTCATCGGGACAAGGACGTAGTAACAAAGGTTATGGAAAAGGTTGACAAACTCCAAGTCTTTTTTACCCCAGTTTTCATTGGTAAGGTCTGCCCTTCAAACCTCCTTGAACCCAGTAGCAGAGTCTGCTGGAATAAGAATTACCTCCAAATAATAAAGACAGAGTTTGGAAGTACTTAAGGAAATTGGAAACACACAAGTCCACAGGACCAGATGGGATGCATCTGAGATACTTGAGGGACCCAGCCAGTACCACTGACAGGCCACACTCTACCAGTTTTTGAAAGGCCACGAGATTGAGGAGGGTTCCTTATTATGGGAAAAAAGGCAAACATCACACCCAACTTCAAGAAGAGCAAGGAGGATGATGCAGGTAATTACAGATCAGCCAGCCTAATATAAGAAGCAAATCCTCATTGAAGACATTCCTCTGCCCAAGAAGGCGATCAGGAATAGCTAGCACAGCCTCACCAAGGGCAAACGATGCCTGACAAACACAGTACCTTACTGCAAGGAAACAACTGTCTTAGAAGTTGATGGAAGAGCACTGAATAGAAGGCCATTAACGACACCCTCCCGCAATATCCTTAAAGCCAAACTGGTGAGACAGGCACTGGTTAAACGAGCCATAAGGTGTCTGGGAAACTGACTGGACAGCTGGGCTCAAAGAACAGCAACCAGCAGTACAAAGTCTGGTAACAAGTGGTTACAGTCACATCCCTTGGGGATTACCACTAAAACCAGTACCACTTGATGTCTTTACTAATAACCTGGGTGACAGGACAGGGTGTATCCTCAGCAAGTTTGCCAAACTGGGAAAAGTGGTCAACGTTCTGCAAGGCAGGACTCCTACTCAGATGGACCTGGACAGGCTGGAGAAAGGAACCTCATGAAGTTCAACAAAGACAAGTGCAAAGTCCTGTGTCCGCAACAGAATAACCCCGTGTGACAAGACAGCCTGGACACTAACCAGATAAAAAGCGACTTTTGCAGAAAAGGACCTGAAGATCCCAGCAGGCAAAGCTGAAACCGAGTCAGCAGCGTACTCTCACAGCAAAGGCAGCCAAGCACACCCCGGGCTCTGTTAGCAGGAGTCCAGGCTGCAGGTGTGGGGAAGCGATCCATCCCCTCTCTTCAGCACCTGTGAGACTGTGTTTGAAGTACTTCGCAGCTAAAACTATTTTTTCCTCTGTCCACTTAAAGACCATTAGAAAGACCTTTGTCCCTGCTATTCTTTCCAAAGAAAAAAAAGGAACATTCCACCAAAAAACCAGAGGTAGACCACAAGGGTCTTACTCATCTTTCAGAGTAATCTATTTAACTAAGCAGGTTTTGGAAACCGATTTATTTATTTACTTTTTACAAACAGACACATGCAATAAGCTACTTTTTCTCCTTCAGTTTCACGAAGTCCCCTCTTGGAACATTTCTGATATCAAAATCAAATAAACAACTTAAAACCAACAGAAGCATTTTCTTATAATCTCCACACTGATTTTGTTTCTTTTTAAAAGTTAAGAATACAAGAAAAGGTGAAATAAATAAATTTCAAACTCTTTTCAAATACATCAGGCTTTTGCTTATGCCTTAAAGACAGGACTCTGTTGAAGAAAGAATCCCCTTAGCAATTTGGATTATAACAATGGCTCCTTTAACAGCTGTACCAGTATAACAGACTAAGATTGAGGCTGGGACAAATTGCCAAAGGTATGAATTTCAAAAAACACATTTTATGAAAATATACTTGAAAACATCCTAATCTCCATTAAAAGGACACCTCTATGAAGTTCAGTGTGAACACTTGAAACGAGCATTTTAATTTTCACTTCGAAGGTAGGGATTAAAATTCATGGGGAGAAACTGAGAGCTATTACAGAAAGATTAGTATGGCTAGTGGTCAAAAGAGAAAACAAACATTCAGTGTTGCACCGCGACATACTTCTGCATCCATTTGTTTAACAGTGATGCTGCTTTTGATACCAAGATCAGAAGTGCCAATATAATGTATCAGTCCACTGGGTACATAAAACAGGTATAATCCAATGACAGATTAATCCAATCAGGAAATCAAAGGGTGTGTAATTACCAAGATCGGTCAAGTTTGAAATAGCCTTCCTATTATAGTAGAGGTAATAACAATATACAGCTGATCATTTTTAAATCAGAGCTGAATAAATTTACAAAAGCCCCTATCTAACAATGCCCAGACTGTTCCTTGAAATTAACGACTCAACAAAAAGCTTGCAGAGAAGAAAGGATATGCAAAGGAGAGAGCAGAAGAAAACCACAGCTACTTCTGTGGACACACGGAAGAAGAATATAGACACAGAGGTGTCTCTTAAAAAGCAATAGTTTGTTTAATGTTGCCAAAAGTAAATAAAAAAAAACAAAACCAAATGATACTACAGCTTCATAATCAATGTAAGCCAGTACTGACAGAAAAAGAAGAAGCTCCTACCACCCTTACTATTATTTGCTACCTTCTCCACAAGTGACATAAACCAATGAAAAACACAGCGTAGCTTCTTTCAACAGTTGTGCCTTCTTACATTAACTTACTGACCATAAAACCATGACCCAGATAAACGCATCACCCATCACAACTTACGTGACTGTATCAAGAGTGCAGTCGTCCCCTCTTCCCTATCAACACACTTCTTCCTCCTCTGGTCTGAGACAATGTCCATATGACCAGGCAAGTGAGCTGGTTCAGGAGGTCGTTCTAACCAAAAAAGTAA
The DNA here is from genome assembly GCA_013399435.1 of Arenaria interpres. Classification (NCBI taxonomy): domain Eukaryota; kingdom Metazoa; phylum Chordata; class Aves; order Charadriiformes; family Scolopacidae; genus Arenaria; species Arenaria interpres. The sequence goes on from VXAK01015759.1 coordinate 9,199, forward strand.
CTTGGGGAGGAAAAAAAAAAAAAAAAAAAAAAAGAAGTAAAAGTACTACTTTTTGACCAGATTTGTTCTCTTAACTCACTTCCTGGCTGTGGAAGTCCCGCTGATGACACAAGGGAAGGAGCATCCACCACTCACATTATCTTCAAACGCTAGGAGTACGCACCTGGAACTTGGTTTCCACAGAAAGCCACATCATGCCCTGGCCCTTTTTGCAATCCCCTTACTAACATTACCGAATCTTAATCTGGGCATCACTCTCTAAAGGACTGAATGCTACCTTTAACCAAGCAATACCTTTCACTGTAGCCATCTTAAAGAAAACAGTGCCAAGTACTTCCAATAATGCTCCAATTTAGCTTCAATTCTTGTAACGCCAGAGTCAATTTCTGCCTACTGCGTGTAACTATATTTGTAGTCCCCTCAAGTTTAAACTGCAAACTAGCCTCTTAATTAGTATCGTTAATACCATATAACCCACATAAACAAACAGAATTGGCTACAATCCTACTTAAAACCTAGACAGGGGCATAGTTTGCAGAACTACTCTTATACCCCCATTAAGTCTTCCTGAGATCTGGAGCATGAGCCAGTCTTACAGGCACTCTGGTTTTTGGCCTGTATCACAGAGATTCAGCCAAATAAAGCCTCGGTACCTTTCCTAAATTTAAAGGGATAAGAAAACATTGCTTGTAACATCACCAAGATTTCCCTTTGGAGACAGAAAGGACAGCTGCCCTTCTCCAAAGTTTTGTTTGAAAAGTCACCAACGTTGTTGTGAGACTACAGCTCGACAGCGAGAAAGAAAAGCAACACTTAACTAGGCAAGCTACTTCTTATTTGTTGTTGGATTTTTTTTCTGTTTCCAAGAAGAGCTGACACTTTAAATCTTTTTTTTTCCCCTCTTACACAGAAAAACGGATGCATACATGCATGCAGCTATGAAATGTGATAAGTTATGATTTATTTACAACGCTATCAAAACCAAGCAATCTTAACAGCACAGGCTTTGAAAGAGTGACAGCAAAGAGCAAAGTACACGCCACACTTCAGAAGCTCAGAAATGAGCAGAGCTGCCAAGTCCATTTCATTCAGAGCACCGTACCCACTTCAGATGGTTTAAGCAAGTTTTGAAGTACCCCGTCTAAAGACAAGGATTTTTGTACCAGGATCACAGTTAGGGAGGGCCTAACTGTGGAAGCAGGCTTGAAAAAAAAAAAAAATAAATAAAAAGAGGAAAAAAACCATCCACAAAAAACCAAACCGTGGATGAATCTGAGCCATGCAAACGGCACAGATTTAGGACAGTAGTTTGCTAGTTTTGGCTCTTGGGAAGTGACTTCACTTTTCCTACGGAGGAGGAGGAAGGGAGATGAACATTTCCACAACCCTCTCCCTTCCCTCACCAAGAAAACAACTTTTTTTAAAAAAAAAAATTCCCCACTTTCCTCCAGCTCCGCGCCTCCCGAAGCGGCATTACCCCGGCGCCCGGCCGCGCACAGGGAACTCCCCACACAAACACAAGAAAACACGAAGAAGCGGCACCATCCCCCGAACGGCCGCGCACCTCCCGCCTCCCCCTTCCTCCGCTGCCG